>CALNHX010011687.1:0-30305 GCA_940337035.1 Agriotes lineatus
GTATCGAAAACATAGTGACTGTATCCATAAATAATAGTGCGTGGCTTTCATTTGGTTTTTTTGAGGACTCCGTTACGCACTGTCCCGAAACATCCAAACTCAAGCTGCAATACTAATTTTACACACTAGATACATAACTAACTATTATACGGCACATCACAGTTATTCAGCAAAATTCGGTAAACAGATATGCTTCATAATGGTTTTACTTTTTTACACAAAAAATGTTAGCCAAATAGTAATTTACGATACAAGTGCGTAAAGCTACTCTTTAGGCATGAGTGGGGTAGAATTAAAACGCGAGTGAGCGAGCGTTTTAAGCCCCACGAGTGACTAAAGATGCTTTACGCATGTGTATCGTACAATATTTTATCTACGATAGAATCTAGAAAACACGGTAAATATTTTAAAAAAAATGTAAATTAGGATTATCAGCAACCAGTCGTAATTTGCGTGTTTTAAAAAGTTTAAAACACGTTGCTACTGACAACGTGCCTAATGAAATTTTTTAAACACGTAACTACTGACGACGTAAACTAATGAAAAAATGTTATTAAACAGTCGTTTTACAAATTTAAAACTGCCAACTAAAAGGCAATTTTACACACTGGCGTAGATAAAAAGCTTTTAAATAAATGAGCCTTTTCACTAGATACCGGGTGGCCATAAATATCTGAGATCCCGGTAGCCATGGAATTCGCTACTTATAAATGTTGGGTTAATATTATATTTCAATTACAATAAGTATTGGTACCTATGTAATGTAATAAAATGCAATAAGAGGAGGGGAATGTGCCCCGGATTCTGCAGTTGAGCCTAGGACTCGATTATAAAAATCTCCTGTTTTAACTCCGTTACTTATTGAAATCTGTAATAATTTTTGACAGATAAGAATTTTAGTTGTGGTGACATTAATACCATTTAGTTTAGTTGGATTCATCACTTTAATAAAGCGGTGTTGATTCCAAGAGTAATGTGATATCAGATATTTATAGCCACCCGGTATTTTTATATTCAAATCCATGCCCTTTAAAATGTCAAAATAAAGATATTTAGGGTCATACCTAAAAATTAAAAGGCATATCATAAATAAGTGACTTATTAGTAGAAAATATTTCTCAATTTTCACTTTGATATCTTTTTAGAATTTTTAATAAAATGAGAGAAACCTAATTTAACCCTCCCCCCCCCCCCTAGGAGGGTGTAACCCGGTGGGAGATATTTAAAAGAAAAAGTTTATATACAAAATCTGTATGTTTCAACGTCCTCTATAACCACCAGAAGTTTGTCGGTTAAATTACAAGGCACCCTGTATAAATGCAAAAACTAAATTATAGAAATTATATCAGCAGTAATACTATAAGTACCTCGATATTATTGGGTTATATGTCGATAACTTGTTGCACTATAATAATAAAAGAGTGTCAGTTTGACAGGTTAAATAGTCCGACCGCGCAGCGGGAGGATTATTCTGTCATTGGTGATCTTGGAACTAGTTGCAATCGTAATTTTGTGAAAGACTGTCTTTAAATACTCCATTTTTACCTCTTGGACAAAGTTATGCAACACACAATACTAAGAATATATTATCAAGTTAACTAGTATATTTCAATAATGGATTTCGTAACTTTGTCCGCGGCATTAAAAAATAGAGTATATCACTTTTGCCTAATCACCTGAACAATAAACATAGCACAACTCTAACACAGTTTGATCAAAGTTTACCCGTCTGTCAATGTCTCCCCATATCTTTCTCTTACTAATTGTAAATGGACATAAAGCTAAGTATATTGACTTAGCTTATCGTAATTGTTCCATTTCAAATCTCTTTCTGAGAGAAAATTAATCTTAAGACAATATTAAAACAAAGCGGGTATCAAAGTGCAGCATATTTCTTAGTAGTAAATCTAAAGGTCAACTATGACGATTTAACCGCATAAATATTTCATACATGGCCATTCAAGGGGTTTGGTAAACCACAACAATTAAAAACCCGTACGTAAGAATGCTGAAACAGTTTCAGCTTACAACTTATTTTAAGGATTTTAATACATATTTTTAAATTGTGCTATACATACATTACCTGCTTCAGATATAGCAATTTATAATGTATAATGCTCGAAGCGTTCGCAGTTACACGAATTGTCAACATTAAAATCAAATTTCGGCTTGTACTGCGTGGTTGTTGTTGGTAAACACCAAAATGTTTTTAGCTTTATCTGGCTTAGGCCTTGGGATCCCAAACACGGATTTTTGGCAATAGTTATGTGAGTTGGTGCCTTGTAAATCCTTAGAAGGTACCCATGATTTGGTCAACGTTAAAGCACTTCGTGCTTTTTGCTATTTGTGAACCCCACAGAGCGTTGGCGGGTAACCGACTGAAGAGTCATGACTGTGATGCTTTAAACCGTGATTGACGGGAATCTAAATTTATTAAGTCTATAACGAAGTTGCCTGTTTACATTATTTCTATTTCTATAGCGTCACGTATCATTCGTGGAAGATATGTTTATATGTTTATACTTGCAGTCACTTTTATATGCTTGGTGCATTAGATCTATAAAGGCACTAGTCTGTGCTATATAGTTACCGAAAGGGCAAGGAATTTTATATACACCAGCTGTCTTTAAACTTGACACGTTATCCTTGAATGACTTGAAACCATTAACCAATGCTTTCTGATCGTAAACATAATGTTGATGCCTTCAAAGTGTAGGCCACGCAAGGGCAAAAATTTATGCGTATTTATCTATGAAGACGAAGCCATCGAAATTTCATTTTAATATAGATATCCTCTAATTTCCTAGTTCACACATTTACAATTTTTTATATAAAAACGTTATCCATACCCCTAATATGCAGTTACTAAGAATACATTAATCACAATTCAGTATCACTATCACTAAATGATCAATTTTTAGGCAAGTGCTCCCATCAGTTCAACCCGGATATTTGCAGCACATGATTCCTAAGGAAGTTCCGGCAGAACCAGAAAATTGGAAGGATGTTCTCCTCGACGTGGAAAGAGTGATAATGCCAGGAGTCACCCACTGGAACCATCCTAGTTTCCATGCATACTACCCCACAGGCAATTCCTTCCCAGGAGTCGTGGGCGAAATGCTCAGTGCAGGCATAGGATGCATAGGATTTAGTTGGGTAAGTTTTTGATATTCTACTCGTAAACAGTTTGCTGAATTTCGATTCCTTTTAGATGTCCAGTCCAGCATGCACCGAATTGGAAGTCGTCATGATGAACTGGCTAGGGAAGCTGCTAGGCCTACCAGAAGAATTTTTGAATAGTTCTGAAGGACCTGGAGGAGGAGTTATTCAAGTATGTATTGTTACTCAACAACTTGAGCTTTGTGAATCGGTGCGTTGTCCTACAAAAGCAGTACTCGTTTTCAGAGCATTTTTCGCCGTTTAACATTGACAGTGTCTTCCAACTGATACAAAAGTGATGCATAATACTTGCCAGTAATGGTCTGTTCTTTTCTTAGCTAATCAATCATGAGGATTCATTTCGAATTCCAAGAAACGATAGCTTTTTTGATGGTGGCGCAACCATGTGGCGCTATTCCATAAACTGTTCTTTTATTTCGGGTGTAAAGTGATGTCCACGTTTCATCCACTGTAACCAGCCTATCTAAAAAACTGATGGGATCGTACTCAAAACAAGGCAAGAATTTGTCGATAAACGTCTACTCGTTCTCATTTGTTTTATGGAGACATTCTCGGAACCCATCGCAAACACTTTTAAACCCAAGTTCCGTAACAATTTTCTGCACCAATTTTAACAGTTTCTAAAATTTCCTCCGACTTTATGCGACGATTGGATGATATGATTTTTTCCACTTTTTCAATCATTTCTTCTGTCATGTATGTTGCTCTGCTCACATTTAACTACTGGAGCAGTTTTCTAAAGTATTCTGTATATAGATAAAAATTGTTTGTTCACCTTTCGTTTGTAGATATACTTCAGATTTATCCATTTTTGCAATTTATCTATAATTGCGTCTCTCACGTGCAACTTTGTATACAAATGTCAAATGAATTTGTTATGTATCGGTTGTTTCTATGATTGATACATTATTATAATTTAATAACTGTGCAACAACAGCTGGTTATTCGGGCTACGAATATATGAATCCACCCTCGTATAATCCCCATCGCAGAGACCAAGCCTTTTGAAAGTCATAATCTTGAATCATTAATGTGTATATCAAATATTAAAATTACTCTGTTTCTTCTTTGGGTTAAAACGTATAATTTGTAATGTAGTAATTTTAGCACACCTCAATCAATGTTTTAAACATAAAGATTATAACATAATAGACATACATTTAGAAAATGGATTTGGTGACAAAGTATAATATGTATACTAAGAAGCTAAAGAGTATATAGATTTACGATTTATCTATACCCCAAACACTGCATTCCTTTGGCAGATAATCTTTTAAGCTCCTTGCGATAATCTTTCGCTACGTTGGATAGCTATCGATAATTTTCTTTATTAAGTATAGTTTTAAACAGTCGGAAGACGAACTTTCAGTTTTTCTTTTCGTCTACTTTCCAGTCTGCCCTCTAAACCATCCATCCTAGACAAATTCCAGAGTCGGTTTTCATACATCATTTCGATCAGTTTCCGTATTAAAATGATTAAATAGTCGTTGGACAGTTGGATAACATCCTGTAGCAATGAATTTTTTACCATTTCCGTTAAATGGCACTGAAGGAAGTAAGCCCGGTCATGGACAAAGCAAGTTCTATCGATGACGATGTACCGTGATGGATATACGAACTCTTCAGAGGATTTTATACAGTGCATTCGTACAGTAGTGGATAAATTCTTAAAAAATTCTAGAAGTAACTCTTGGAAAAAACCGAGACCGTCGATTTTTATTTTTATTTGAGCATTCCTTCAAATAAAATGCATACATACAGGGGACCCGCGTAGGAAGTATGACGTCGTCGATGTTTTTTTAAATGGCAACCCTTCTATCATTCCGGAATTTGAAAGAACGCATTTTTTACCTACGCTACGCTGATTTTTGCGTATAGGTCACATTACCAAAAATTCAAACAATACTAAATTTAATTGCACTAATAACTTCAAAAACAACTGAATTAAATATTCTAATTGTGCACTGTTGTCTGCCTGACAGCCAAGACAACCGACATGTTTTTTATTGATTGCTATCATTGATACTAACGTAAAATCATACTTCCTAAAATTAAATTTGGTATTTTTCAATTTTAAAATTGTTTTTCTTAATTTATGGTCATGTGACCTATACACAAAAATCAGCTTAGCGTAAGTAAAAAAATGTGTTCTTTCAAATTCCGTAATAAAAAAACATCGATAACTTCATACCTTCTGCTCGAGTCATCCGCCACTCTGTATGTATGCATTTTATTTAAAAAAATGCGCAAATAAAAATAAAAATCGAGGGATCCCAGGGAGAAAACAAATGAGATCTAGATGGGCGTGGTCGGAAAATCTTACTTACTATTTAGTTGTGCTTGATATCATCCAAAATATATAAATAGATGCAGTAAACCACAATCGAAAGATGACTTTTTTACAGACCTTTAAAAATATGAAAAGCGTTCTATTTTAAAGGTCAACACCTAAAAGGCACGTGCGTACAAAGTATGCAAAATACGCATCGATATTGTGAAAAACTTGGATAACCTTGCTGCGGTGTTGAAAAAATATATCGTTTGACCACAAATGACCTGTTATGACATTTTGTCAAACCTTGAATATCACTCATAAAACAAGCCTAGAAGACTTACGGCTTGGTTGGCCATTTACGCCTATTCATTCCTATTCCATGCTTTGCTTCCCATTCACGGACTTGTATCGTCTCTAGATCCTCTTGTACTTCCTGTTTCCAATTATTCCTAGGCCTCCCTCTTCTTTGTCTTCCTCCTACCTCTGACTTCCATACTTTTCTTGGAGCTCGTGCTCTCATTGTAGGTTTTACTATCGTTTTGTACACTCTAAGTTTCATCGCTCTTGAAAGCACTGTGCTCGCTAAAATAGAGTTCACTGCCCATCTAGCTTTTATTTGGCTGTTTTGTTAAAACTGTTCCCAGATATATAAACTGCTCAACTTCCTAGAATTTAAACACTTTTTCTTCTATTGTATTGCTTAGTCGTCTGCACTCTTCAAATGGCTTATCATCCCATATCATATATTTAGTTTTGGCTATAATGCCACGTCTTATATTGACTTTCGTATTCCTTAATATTTGTTCCAACATTAACTTGAATAACACTGGTGATAACGGATCGCCTTGTGTCAGCTCTCCTGTTACTTTAAATTCCGTCGATACTCTTCATATATTCTTACTCTATAAGCAGCTTCTTTTTTACCAGTGTTACCAAGTTCACTGGTATGCCCCATATAACTCTTCTCTCCTGATTCAGCCATATGCCTGCTTAAAATCTAGGAACAGGAAGTGTGTAATCAGCTTATATGAATGACTTGCTGCGTGTATCTCTTTTTTAACTTAAAAATGTGGTCCACTACCGATCTGTTATTGCGAAAACCGCACTGATACTCCCCAACAATATTCTCCGTACACTTTACAAGCCTTCTTCTGATGTAGGTGAATATAATTTTCTACATCATGTTCAGCAACGCTATTCCTCTACGATTCTCGCACAGTCCCTTATTCGTTTTTTTGTATATCGGGCATACTAGAGCTTCGCTCCAAGACTTTGGCATTTCCTCCTTGCTTCATATTTATTGAGTTTATAAATCTGATTTTGCAGGTCTTTGCCACCGTACTTAATTCAGTCTGCTTGTATGCCATCCTGCGCAGCACGCCTATTGTTTATTAATGACTGAACTATTTCCTCTATTTCTTTAAGATCTGATGCTTCCTCATATTCCCTCTTCTATTTGCTCTTTTGTTATTCTCGTATCCCCCATAGTTTCATCATTTAACAGTTCATCGAAGTGCTGTGCCCATCTTTCTATTACCTTTCCTTGATTTGCTATCAGTTCCCCTTTCTCGCTTTTACAAAATATGGTTCTTGCTTGATACCCTCTTTTTATATTTGTAATCCCTTGGTAAAAAATTCTAATTTCTGTATTTACGCATTTCTCTTCTGTATGGTTCAATCTCTGTACCTCAAACTTTTTCTTTTCCCTGCATATTCTGTTACATATTCTTCTTTGCTTTTGATATCGCCCTTTGCTCTCTTCGTTATTCCCTATTAACATCGGCTCCTTTTTTCCTCTCTCTTTTCAACTTTGGCTTTGCAATCATCGTCAAACCACTGGTGTCCTTTAGATCGTCTACCTGTTTACAACCTTTTAATCGCCTCCTCAATCTCCCTTGCTTTTTATTCAGTATTCTTATACATAGTTTCCTCTTGCAATTTTTCTCTCAGTTTCCTTTCGTACTTCTCTTGCTCGACTATATTACTAAAGTTTATTACTTTTAATATTCTTTCCCTTTTCCTGGGTTTAACTCATTTTGTGGTACCTCTTGCTGCATCTTTATTCTTATAATAATATGGCCCAAGTCTATATCAGCCCCTTGATAGCTTCTCATATCCTTAATACACCGTTCGCTTCTTCTATCAATCAATACATGATCTATTTAATTCACATAATTACCACTAGGACTAATTCACGTTCCTTTATGTATGTCCTTATAGTCATAGCAAGCTCTTTTGAATTTCATATTTATATTTATGGAAAAATATACTACCATACTCCCATTTTCATTGCTTTCCACATGTAAACTATTCTTTCCAATAGTTGTTCTATATGCATTTTCTCGCCCTATTTTTGTGTTACAATCCCCAATTATTATTTTAATATAATACCTTGGTATTCTTCCTTTATCTAATGCTTCATAAAATTCTGCGTTCGTCTCTATGTCCTTCTCTTCTGATAGTGCATTAATGTTAATTATATTTATTTTCTTATATTTTCCTCTTATTATTATTCTACCTATTCTCCTCGAAATGACCATACATTATATCACTAAGGACCTAAGTGCCTTATCTTTTTGTGTTGATTCCTGCAATTCTATTAAGTCCACCTCATAAGTTTTTAACATAGAGATTAATTGCTTCAGTAGGCCCTCCACAAATATACCTCTTACATTCCATCTTGCTAATATTAGCATTAAGTCTTTTGTCTTAAGTTTACCCACTGCTTCCTTATTTATATAATGTCCTTTTTCTCGCCAGGTTGCTTCGTGTACTTTCCTGCTTCTTATTTGTTTTAGTTGTTTTTCCTTGTTTTCTTCTTGTAGTCCTTTATTCTTATTGATCCATACAAGCTCTTTTCTATTTACAAATATCTTCCTGAACCCAATTTTTACCGTGTTTCCATTTTTGCTTTCTTCGTGGGCTATTATTCACAAATTGTATTCTGCTTTCTTCAAGTGTCAAGTCATCCTTTATATATTCCTGTCGCTTTCAGTTTCGCTTTGTTTTTCATTATTTCCTGTTTGCTTTCTTTGCTTTCCAATTGTACCACACACATGTCTTTCCTTATCTTATAAGCTTTTTTTATTTTAGGTTAAATATTCAGCTCTTCATTCATGAAGTTTATTCCTGAGACCACAATATTATTTCTTTTTTTCTCTATGTCTCTTTTATTCAATAATTTTATTATCTAATAATTTAAATTTTTACACATTATATACCTAATCCGGATCTTATCATTTGTTGCAAAATAAAAAAGTTAATGCTATGAATTATTTTCAGGGAACAGCAAGTGAAGCAACGTTTGTAGGCTTATTGGCAGCAAAAGAAAAAATGGTCAAGTTATTGAGACAAAGTAACCCGTCATTGACTGAAGCCGATATCAAAGGAAAATTGATAGCATACACTTCAGACCAGGCGAATTCTTCCGTCGAAAAAGCGGGGTTGCTATCGTCCGTGCCAATGAAGCACCTCCCCAGCGTCAATGGCCAACTTCGAGGCGAAACTCTAAAAGAAGCTATTCGCAAAGACAGACAAGCCGGACTTATACCCTGTTACGTTGTCTCCACTTTAGGAACCACAGGAACGTGTGCATTTGACAATCTCGAAGAATTGGGCAAAGTTTGCAACGAAGAAAACATATGGTTGCATGTTGATGCAGCTTATGGTGGCTCTGCATTCATCTGTCCCGAATACAGGCACTTGATGAAGGGTATAGAGTTGTGCGATTCGTTTAATTTCAACCCACACAAATGGCTCTTAGTTAACTTCGATTGCTCACCAATGTGGGTGAAAGATGCTCGGTACCTGGTGGAAGCTTTCAACGTAGACAGAATTTATTTGAAACATCAGCACGAAGGGGACGCTCCCGATTATCGCCACTGGCAGATTCCCTTGGGACGTAGGTTTAGATCTCTGAAGCTCTGGTTTGTCCTTCGAATTTACGGTGTGGAAGGACTGCAGAAACACATTCGCACCCAAATAGGGCTGGCCAAACACTTCGAACAGTTAGCCTTGAATGACTCTAGATTTGAAGTGTGCACATCGAGCATGGGACTTGTTTGTTTCAGGCTTAAAGGAGATAATGATTTAACACAAAACCTGTTCGACAGACTCACTGCTAGCAAAAAGCTATATGTGACTCCTTGCCATATTGGAGAAAAACTAGTAATACGTTTTGCAATTTGCAGCAGGTTAACGAATGTGGACGACATTAATTCTTCTTGGGGGCAAATCCTCTCCTTTACTAACGAAATTGTTCCCCCACAAAGTACCAATGAATCACACAAAATCGTTCCAGAACAGTTTAAACACGATCAATTGGGTATTACTACATCTCGTGGTCTTAATAGAGAACAACCGAACAATATATCATTAGAGAAATCTAAATAAATAGGTCGTAAAGCTGTTATTTCTATTTTTGTTAGATGTTATGTTTTAGTTTTAATTGCACATGTACTTTAGTGATCCCAAATGCATTAATAAATAGTACACCGTTTTATATTTACTTAACGTGGGCATTTTTATTTTTGTTCTTCATCACACAGTTTTATATCAGTTTACAACTTTAGAACAGACTTAGAATACTTAAAAAACTATTAAAACATCCTATACAGAGTGTTCCAAAGTCACCGGAGAAGCTCGTAATGGCTAATTATTTGTAATATTCTCAGATAAAAATCTTATTACAATTCTATCGAGACTTCAATCATTTTCAAGCGGTACGCTGCTAAAGATTCGCAAAAAACCGGTGTGCAAGGTTGAAGATTTATTAAATTTATAAAATTTTACATTTTGGACACATCTCAACAAGAAAATGTTCAAAATGGCCTCTATCCATTTGCAAGCAAAGGCGTACACGTCGACTTAAATCAACACCGCCCTATAAACATATTGTTTTATATTGCCTCAAAGAAAATAGTCCAAAGGGGATAAGTGGAGCAATCTGGCAGGCCAGTGTACAGTGCCATTTCGCGTATCCACCTACTTAAAAAGGTGCTGTTTAAAATGGCTCTTTCGTGCTATAAAGTGTGGTGGAGCACCGTCGTGTTGAAACAACATGCTAAGACGTTGTAACAATGGCAAATATTCCAACAATTCAGGTAGGTCTTCAGTTACAAGGTACCGTATATGTGTGCATTCAAACGATTCGATTTCAAAGAGTCCAGCCTGCAGAAACAACTTAAATATGACGACACTTTGTCATTATGTGTGCTGTTTCTTACCAAATAATTTCCAAAAACACCAGCCCATAAATTTACGCTGAACCTAAGTGGAAAACTTCTAGGCCTGAAAACATGCGGGTTTTCATTGGCCCAAATATGGCAGTTGTGTGCATTGAAAATTCTGCCCGCGGGAAAATGGATTCATCCGTGAAAAGTACCTTTAGCAAAAATCTAAATCCATCTGTTCGTGTTGTAATATTACCTAGTTTAAGTATCAGATACAAATAATTAGTTTTTTTTTAATTAAAAGGCGTGTTTTCTGACGAACAAAAATAAAATATTAGTATTAAACAACTGCCATATTTCAGCACTATTACATCTAAATTAAACAATAGCTATTTATATATCAAGTTGCAGAATGAACGTGTTTTTCACACTAGACGTGAAGTTTTCCTACCAGTGAAACGAAGCAAAGCGAAACGAAATGCTGAATGCATAATAGAGCACAACAAATCAATGATGATGTACTGATGAGATAGAGATATAGTTTGTGTATTGCTCACAACAATTATCATTCCAAATAGTTAAAGTAATTAGAACATGTTTAGTACTATGCAATCATATAATGTTACGTACTGTATACTTGATAAAATATAATCATTCTAACAATGTAATGACATTTTTACATTTCAGAATACATAATAGTATATTATTATAGGAGCGATTACGACAGGCATTATTCACGAGGATGACATTTGAGCCACAAGCCGAAGGCGAGTGGCGCAAGTCATCTGAGGGAATAATGGCCATAATCGCGAATGTAATACAATACTTTACCTACTCCTATACAATAGGAGTTTTGTATTCATATTCAGACATTTGTGACAACTGTCAACTGCAAAAGTCATTTGATAATAAGAATAAATTTTGTGATTGGCTGCAAACTAGTGAATTATGAAAATAGAATTGTATGATTGGCTGAAAACCGTGAATTATGAAAATAGAATTTTATGATTGATTGAAAGCAGTGAATTATGAATTCATAATTCACTTCTGCAAATTATGACTGTTATTATAATTCAAAAAAGTCCTTATAATGTGAATATAATTTAATAAGAGTAGATAAAATAACGTTTCATATATTGCAAAAGTCACATAAGGCCATGGTCACTTGGGACTGGGATTGTTAGTGTACGCAGTACTTGAACAATGTTTTCTCCATGCCCATCTAGTAAGTTACACTTACTTTGACATATCCATTGCAGGTAAGTTGATTTTACTGTTTGTTTACTGGTTGTCATTTAGGGAAGTAAGGTAAAACCTACTCCCCAAGGGAAGTAAGTGGACAAGTGATTGTTTATATTGACAGAAACAACTGAAAAACGATTGCTACTAAGCAACTCAACACTAGGTGACTATTTGCTTTGTTTGTAATAGATTAATTTTCTATCAATTAACGTGGAATTATTAAGGGAAAAGTATTCAAATTTTAATTGGGCATGGAGAAAAATATTATAAGCATGCTCGGGAAGTAACTATCTACAACCAGGCTCGAACTTTGCCAGCGCGAGCGGGCAAGGGCTGGCAAACTCATTCTCGACTGGTAAAAGCTACTTACTTCCCTTGATACTTAAATAACTATTAGTAGTAAAAATTCTTAAGAACCGAAATATTAAACTCCCTTTTTGGGATGTTGAGGGGTCCAGGAAAGTCGAATTTCAAGTAGTCTACTAAGATTTTCTATGAAATATAATGATTCTAATAATGTAATGAAGTTTATCTACTCCAGTGGGATAAGTAACTCATTACGTTACACATTTGACACTATTTCCGTTAGGTAATGAAGCTCGTGTAATGGCTTCGTTAGCTAACTGCAATAGTGTCAAATGAATGACATACTGACATTTGCCTACTAAAATATTTTTAAAAATTACATATCTGACATTTCTCTGAATGCACTTTTCTCAATTTTAGGTGGTTGCAGCTAAAATTTTGTACAATACATGTGCGAAAACGTATCATTAATATGCTTGTATGCTTACATAACTCATGCTACGCACTCATTTGTAACTTACACACACGTATATTAATGATGCTCTTAACCCACTTGTAAAGCAAATAACTATTATTGCCATTTATGTAATAGTACGATACATGAAATCAAAATTACGCGCCGACTTCACCACTTTGGTGTGCTCCACAAGTCGTAATTTTAGTCGCATTTTAATTTACAATAGGTCACATTGCAGGTATTTTCAAGCTCTACAAGCTTTATAATAACTACATTTTTGCTAAATAGGACGAGAAACGAAATACAAGCGAAGAAGCGAGAAAAAAAAATCTCGGCCCCTTCACAGCTTCCTTTCGCGTTCGTAATCTCGACGAGATAATATAGCTCGTACCTGGAAAAGTAATTGAACACAAATTTTAGAGCACAAGAAATCGTAAATAAGAGTCTACATTATTCTCATGTACCGTTAACGGAAACCAAGTTATGACAAAATTCAGACACACCGTTTTTTAAGATAACGGAAATACCACATAGGAAAGCTTGGTCGACAACTTGAAACTTTTTTGCGATTAATGTCAATGTTTTTATAGACATTGGAGAGTATGGCAACAACAAAGGCACACTGATTAGTGAAAATACATTGGGAAATAGATTAAACTGTGTCTAATAATATTTAAATTATAATTAAGAAAAACCAAAAGAGGAGTGAAATATATGTATGGTACACGTACATAATGTTGTTTAGCCCGCTAAAGTAAGGTATTATGTATTTGTATCATAAATAGCTATTTTCGCATTCCATTTGGTAATGTACTACATTTCTACATTCAAAATCGTTTAGAAATGTGGTACTTTTCTGCATAGTAACGGCGATTCGATTTACGTTTGACAGAATGAGCACCTTAAAAAAATTAAAATGTGTCCATTTTTACCTTAACTGAGGAATAGATTTCACTAAATCAGGCAACCACCTCATGTAGAGCGGTGGGGGATGGGGCAACCACACAGGAATAGCATTTATTGTCAAACCGACTTTATCACCTTTCATTGAAGAGTTCAAGGCGGTATCTGATCGAGTGGCATACCTTTTTATAAATATTAATGAAAGAACTACACTGAAAATCGTCCACGTACATGCTTCGACCTCAACACATGAAGATGAAGAGGTAGAACTATTCTACGACGACATTAGCTCGGTACTTCAAAACGACACCTGTACCTACGAAATCATAATGGGCGATTTTAATACCAAGATAGACTCAAAGCAGGAAAACAAAGAAACCGCAATAGGGGAATACGGATACGGAGACCGAAATGAGAGATGATGAACTGTGAATTTAATCTACAGTGACCGCCAAAAAGTCGCACAAATTACTGACGTAAAAAGTTTTTTGAAAAATCAAAAATAAAAAAAATTCCCATGTTATGCTGACTTTTTGGCGGTCACTGTATATATGATGAATTCATTTGTCAAAAAATCAAATTCAAGAAATTGGACATGAAGCAGCACAAACAAAAGAACAAAAAATGAAATAGAACATCGAAAAAATCAATAAAAAAGTTATCACAACCATTAAGGAAAGTCTCGAAGAAGTAACTAAGAACAGAACAAGAACAACTGAAAAACTTGACGAAGATACCAGGAAACTTATAGAAAGACGAACACAGATGAACCGCTAAAATAAAAGCGAACAATATAGGGTACACAGAATTAAAAAAAACTGATAAATAAACAACTAAAAGAAAATAAAAGAAAGAAAGACGACAAACTAATAAAAGAAACTATAGAGAATTCTCATATGAATTATATTTAGCCATTTGGCTTCAATAAGTTTATGTGAGATTGTCTCGTGTTTCCTAATACAGTTAATCAATCTAAGATCAGAATTTTGTACACGCTAAATTCTGTTTCTGGTTAGTAGATTGATACAATTGCCATAAGCTTCATCACAAAAGTTGAAATGAGACAAGACTAATGAATCGCAAAGCATAATTCTCAACTTTCTGTTAAAAAAAATCTTCATTTTAAAGTTTGAGGAGGCTATTTTGATTAGTGTGCAAACATGCGTTTTAAATCGCAGATCATTAACAACGTGTAGCCCTATATTTTTAGCTGATTTAACTGAAATGAATTTCGACCCATTTATTACGATATTAAAATAAGTAAAGAAGCCTGTCGTCTCTAATTCCCGAATATTAGAAAATTAGATTTTCCAGCGTTTATTTTAGACAGTGGTTAAGAGAGGTTTTTATTAAATTATTAAGATCATTATTTATAGAGTTAGAAGCAATTTGAACACTGTCAGGTGAAAATGAATAATAAAGTTGTGTATCATCGGCATAAAAGTGGAATTTACAGTTGATAATACAAGCATTAAATTGGGAAGTATATATGGCATGTAGAGCAGGTCCCAGTATAGAACCCTGAGAGACCCCACTAGCAACTCTACGACTGTGCGATAATTTCCTAATTTTACTCTTTGATTTCTATTGTTTAAGTAATTTTGCAAGAAAGCGCAAGTATCATGACTAAGACCAATTCAGTGTAACATAGCAACTAAAAATTCATGTTTGATCATAAAAGAGCTTTAGAATAAATAGTCAAGTAATACTAAGGCTACCATTTTATTATCATCAATGGATCTGAAAATGTCAACTGTAATATTAATCAAAGCCGTAGAGCAACTGTGGCCCGCCCTGAAGCCAGACTCCACTGGTGGTAAAACATTAGTTTTTAATTGTTCCCAAATTTAATCGTTGACTTCACGTTCAAGAACTTTAGAAAATATGGGCAGAATGCTTAGGGGCCTGAGATCTTTCAATTCGAAAGGACTAGCAACTTTAAGGAAGGGCTTCACTAATGCTACCTTCCATTGAGAGGGAAGGACACTATTCTTTAAACAATGGTTTATAATGTGGGTCATATGGGGTAATATAATTGGTAAGCTTATATTTATTAAGTCAATGCTAATGCCGTCAGCTCCAACAGATTTAGTTTAAATCCATTTAAAAATGTTAAGATATCTCTTTCAGAAATGGCCTTAAACACAAATTTAGTATCGATATTATTTTTTATTTGCGACAATAAGATTTGTTTAATTTTTAAAATTGTTTATTTTAGGAGATTGAACAGAATTTATAATGAAATCATTTATATAATTAACATTGCTTAAATGAGGGGGTAGATCAGCAGATTGTGCCTTCCCAATATTGAATTTTTGCAATTCCGTCCATGATGACTTAACAGAAGCATTATTTAGCTTAAACTGTAAATAGGCCTGATTCTCTCTCTTAACCGCCCCTGTGGTATAGTTTCTCAAAATTTTAGATTAGTTCCAGTGAGCGATATTTTTAGTTTGTTTGGCACATTTATTTGATTTATATGCTTTTTGGCGTAGCGACATTATTATCTAAACATTCTCAGTTAGCCACGGAAAAGAAGGCCGAGCTACTTTTCTGTAAGTACCGGAGCATGTCTATCAATTAATGAAATTCGATTAAAACTTAAAAAATGTATCTTATCATCAACCATAGTCATATCGTAAATTATATCCCATGCAATACTAAAAAGATCGACCAAACAGTGATTAATATTTACAAAATTATAATTTCTAAAAGTTAAAATTTTAGAAGACATAGCATCCCTCTCAATATCAAGAGCACAACATATAAGACCAATGGTCAGATATGTCGTGCATTGAAATTATCTCAACATTAATTATTTTAGATGCGTCAGAAACAATAATGTTGTCAATTAGGGTTTCACTGTTGTCTGTAATACGAATAGCGGAAGATACAACCTGCTTTAACCCATAAGACTGGAATGTCTCCATGTAAAGTTTAACATAATTACCATTCTTATTCCGTACGTTAATGTTAAAGTCGCCCATACAAATAACATGCTCGTATTTTGATAAAATTATGGAAAAGGTATCCTCCAGTACCAACAGAAACTCTTTTATAGGATATATATGGGATCTATAAACTGCTCCAACAGCGAATTCAAAATTTTTAGAATAATTACTTATCCACAGTTGTTCACTGGTATTATTTTGCTCAGTAGGAATTTCTTTGAAACGGTAGCAACTCTTGACATAGAGAATAGAGAGCAAAACCTCCACCTCGGCCGTTGCGATGTCTTCGTACCAAAGAATAACCATCAATTTTAATGTGGTCATTTTTTTATACCCGGCGTCAGCCACGTTACGGTTACTGCTAGAACATCGAAAGAACGCTCTGTTATAAAATTGTTTATAGATATTAACGACACAAGTTTGAGTATGAGCATCTTGACCATACGAGTTTGATTGCCAAGGCGAGGCGGTGAGCCGATTTTCGCGGCAATCAAACGAGTCTCGTTAAGTGCCATAAGCAAACGTGTAATATTTTATCTTCCTCAATAGATTCTGGTTCAATGTATTTTTTTATATAAAGAAAGTGCTATTACCACACTGAATGCGGTAATAAAACTATTAACGATACGAAAATTTATTTGGTTACTAGTGAATAACAACGCCAATGAAGATAAAATCATTAACAAACGCTAATTATGATCTCGAGTTATTATTTGCAAGCGTAATCATAATACCAGTATAAAATTTAAAGAATAAAGAAAAAGTAAAAAAAGGAAAGGAACAGAAAAGAAAAAACATGTAAAGAATCATATTGCATATAATACAGTTCTTCCACAAAGTACCAGCGAAATTAATAAAATAACATATTTTATTAGCAAAATAGCATATAATATGGTACATCTACTAAATGACAGCGAACAAATTAAAGAAGTAACTCAAAAGAAGTATTTTAAATTAAGTGACGATAATAGCACAACTTGAAACGTAATCTGCGGGCAGATGGTTGCTTGGACGAATAATATAACCCCAGGTCATTCCAAATCGTCAATTGCACTGATATGTTTTACGGAGTTATTACTGGCATTTGCAAACACATATTGCAGCTTTCTCATAAAAATAATATTATTATAATATTAATATCAGAGATTACTTAAATGCAACTTCATACCGAATAGATCGTTAGGTTTTTATTTAAAACATTAATTCATATTGGTTTAATTCCCATCTAAGCAATACAATGCTATTCTGGCGTGCAGTTTCTTGGTTTTAAATTTAATTGCAATAATATGCTAAACATTTCGGCAAACGAACAATTGATTCAATGGGAACTTTATACTTAATGCTCGATAACCATCTGCTTAAGCAACACAGCCTTGAATCCGTCTTTTTTTTTTAGAAGAATTGCATTATTTGACTAATTCCAGCGACCATCAGCTCATAAAAAGTGACACTTGCCCACAAGTGCATGTTGTGTGAAGGATATCCTCTAATTAGCAATTCAATCAATTATTTTACTACTTTCATTCAGTGAACCGCGGTGAACCTTCGAGATGGATTCTCGGAAAGGGGGGGGGGGGGCAGGAATACTATTTTTATTAAATTATTTCTAAGTGCGCCATAGTTAAATAAGAATAGGGGTATAATCTGTATTTCTAATAAACATTCATTCGCTTTTTCAAGAACTACATTACCTAGATTGAAGGGATATAGTCCTGGATTATTTTCACATATAATCTCATAAGAACATGAATTTTTCCGGAATTTTTTTGAGTGCGTTCCAACAACATCGTATTAGGAGGAATGCAGATTTGGTAAGAAAATCGTAACGATACAAACCCTAAAAAGAAGTAATGTGTACCTACAAAAAAATTCTAAGAAATTTTGTTGTTGTCTTGGTTACGGCTCGTGAACTAATTTTTCTATTGGTCATTAATGAGTGTCATACGATTTTCTAAATTATTTACAGTTATATCGCCATGTATAATATAGGTGACTGAATAATCAAGATACAGGCGATGAGGGTAGTAAGCCTAAAAAAGGCAGTAATTCGTTAGCGTGTCTTTTGATGTTCGAAGATCCATTATGTGGCATTCAATCATAAGTATCATGTTCGAGAATTTGCAATATTGTTAATTTTCGTTCATTTTTACTTCTAAAGTTAGTTTTAACAAATACCCTCTCTCCTAAATTTAATGTTTTATTTTTACAAGCCGGATTTAATTATAAATTTCGTTTTTCTTTAGTGTCTACCTGTTTTCTTTGCAAAAGTCCGCATAAGTAAACGTGATAATAGGTTTTTGTGTAGTCCATGTGAAATTGGTTTCGGCTTTCTGTGTGACCAAATACAATTTCAAAATGGGTCAGGTTACGGTTTGAATGTATGGTGTGATTATATGCCAAACTACAATATTGCATTTTTTTATTTTCTGGTATATTAGTTAGTAGTCGATAATGTTCGATAATTGTCGAATGTAATTAATTGAAACGATTTTGATTCGTGATGACGCGAAGTTGTAGCATGCAAGTGAATTTTGTGTAAAGCTATGTCTTTGAGTATATTTTTGTTAAATTCTCCGTCGGCAATTATAATATTCGGTGTAGTAAAGGTACACATAAATTTAAATAGTTGTTTAATTACGTCTGTTAAATTTCATCATTCAATAAAGTAAGCTGTTGCAAATTTTGAAAATGCATCTATTATAGTTAAATAACATCGTTTGCCTATTTGAAATATGTCCAGGTGTAAAGTATGAAATTGTCGATTTTGAGTAAGAGTAAGTTGTAGAGGTTGTTTAATTGGATTTCTATTATACTTTTGTGTTTTACAAATGTGGCAATTATTAATGTAAGCGCTGATATCTTTATTAATCTATTTCCAGTAATATTTTCTTTTGATATGTTCCATTGTTTCGTTGCTACCACGGTGATTGGTTTTGCCTAGATGATAATTTTGGATTTGATATTGGCGCGTTCTTGTGGATTTAAAACGTAAGTTACTTGTGACATGCATCGATGAAATTTAGGTGTGTTATCGTTAATTATATCTTGCAAAAAATTGGAAAAGTCCAAACAGAGCTCGTCATTAGGAAAATAACAATGGTAATGCTTGTTAGGTTCGCAATGTTCGATTAAGAGTCTATTGAATACTTCGATTTTATTTGTATTATTTATAAATACTGAGTAATGCGTGATTCCATCGTACTTAGTAATACACATGTCTCGTGATAGCTGGGAATTTACAAATTCGATTTGATTTTTGAATTGTTGTAAGAGTTTTTCTGCAATATCGATTACAGAGGTAGATGATTGCTGCGAATGTATAGTTTCGACATAAGAGTTATTGTCGTCATTAAAATTACTAATATTTGGTGGTCTTATTTGTATATCAGATATAATTTTTACTTGAGGTTTTTCTGGTTTTTATACTTCAATGGTCGGTACTGTGAAAAAGACTTGTATATCAGGGGTGCTTGCTCTACTTGCCATTAAACTTTCGTTATCGTTATTAGGTATTGGTGTATGAAGTCTATCGGGTGTTTTTGTAGTCATATGGTTAATTTGAACTCGTGATAAAGCATCAGCGACTTTATTTAATTTGCGTGGTAGATAAATTTATGTTCAAATCGTATTCCTCTAATTTAAGTGCCCAACTGGTTAATTTTGAATTTAGTTCCTTTAAATTTTTAAGACACTTGTATGGCTTATGATCAGTGTACACAGTAAATTTTACTCCATATAAATATGGACGAAATTATTTTGTTGTCCAAACTATGGCTAAAAGTTCTCGTTCAATTGTAATATATTTTTGCTCTGCATTATTAAGAGTTCTGGATAAAAATGGATTTTCCATTTTGCAATACTACCACGTCTATTGCATATTTAGATGCATCGGTTGTAGTCGAAAAGTTTTTCAAAGTCGGGATATTGAAGTACCAGTTCATTCATTAAAATTCGTTTACAGTATTCAATTCAGGAGTATTTTCTTTTTTAGGCATACAGTTAAAAATTTAGTTATTTTAGCAAAGTCTTTGGCAAACTTTCTATAGTTACAAATAGTCCTAGGAATGATCTTATCTCTGTTCATGTTTTTGGTGCTGGGAAGTTTTTAATTGCTGATATTGTAGTTAATTTATTTATTTACTTTTACTCTTTCCGGTAATAATTCTCGCAAGTGCTGTTTCAGAAAACAGTATCTCTATATATAAGTTTAATAGAAATACCGTTAGAAGTCCATACCACAAAATAACATTTACTTTTAGGGTAAATGTTTAACTGACCTTATATATGAAAATAATAATCATGGGATTTTTTAAAATCCAAAAGCTCGTATTTTATTTTGCAAAATTTTATTTTATTTTGCAAAGATGCTCCAAATGGTGTAAGCTCTGTTCTGTATAAGGACATTTTACTTTTACTAACGCATCATCTTCTAAAACTCCATCCTGGGATGCAGATAGAAAAGGAAGTTCAGTTGATACGACTGAATTATAAAGTAGGCCGAATTCTAAAAACGTTGGTACATTGAAGTGCTCTTGAATGTCAAATTTGATAAGTATGACGTATTCAACGAGCACGAGTGTGTATTTTTTACTTTTTTTATTATATTGATAAAAAAGGCAAGCCACTGGTGAAAGTGGTACTTATTTACATAGGAAGAAACTGACCTACTAATAATTTATCTCGTAATGCTACCTAGTATGTTTTTCTATAAACATAGGGAATTTAGTAGAATAAAATTTGTAATTAGCTAATTAGGTATGCAGCAATTTAAAAATGCTTACGCACCGGTAAACACTAGTGTAATTATGTATAATACTTACCATTGGTATTTATTGTTGTTTGGAAAAGTTATAAATTATTTATTACATAATTTGAAAGTTAGATTTTATTAAATACCTATCACAATATTTGATTATCAACGGTTTCAGGAAAAATTATTACCACACGAACACAAATACTATTTTATTCGCAACCATATATATAATGTTAACATTCCTGACCTCATTTGAGTGGGGGAAGTCGTACATTTCAGCCCGCTACTTCCCGCACTCACTTCCCGCACTTGAGCGGGATAGTAATTTACAAACCAAATGCGGGAAAGCGTAGTTCCCCTCATGAGCGCTGTGTTGAAGCATGAGCGAGCGCTAGCGACCGAATGCCTTCATATGCGCGAATCAGGGGCGGATGGGCCAGTCTGGATTTTGGGAAATTTCCCGAAGGGCCGCTGTCTTCGGCCAGAACGGGGGCCGGTCCATCGCTATGACCCTTGAAAAAAATATTAAAAAACGCAGCACACAAAAAGAATCACGGATTTAACCGAAATAATATTAGTAACATAACATTCATGCTTATGAATATTGAGGCTCCAGTCTTAAACAAAATAAATAATGAGGAAGTAGTCGAAGAAAGCGATTTGTTTAAAATCTCGCTTTTATATTAAGCACCGACATATTAATATTGTTACGTTTTTACTTTCTGGGCTATTTAAAAATTATACGACGCTTCTTGTATTAAACATTTATTTACAACGATTTATCTTAACTATTTACAACGCAACTATTAAACGCGGAACACACATTATTTATAAACTAACAGGACTATTTCTAACAACAGATATACTTTATTTATTTATACACGACTTAACATTAATGATTTATATGGTTATATTTATTTGTTCTTCACGCGTTATTTATTTCACTAGAGTTATGTACACACGGGTTCATTTATATTGCAGTTTACGCGCTTCTAGTTTGGTTGAGGACTGTCGATTTTTCCCACTGCACCGGTTTATATACACGCCGCGTGAGTCATCCTAGAAACGTCCAGACCTTGCTCGATTAATTCAGCGACGCTGACGTGTTCGCGCGCGAGGTCGTTCTGGAACGTTCTGATGCGATCCGGCCCGAAGGTCGTTACACTTTCTGGAATCATCTGGAAGGCTGACTCACGCGTCGCACGGGACGCTGAGTCATATATAGACAACGGCCTGACCCCAAGGTCAATATCTATGTTTATGAAAACAAAAATATAAGCGGATATGTAGACCCGCTTTTTAAAAAAATATGATGTGTTTCACATTTTTTTTCTGTCCAATACCAATGACCAGGACCAGGAAATAGTTGCCATTAGTTTTTATTTATCCTAACATGTACATATTATGTATTTTTACTTAGAAAAATATTAAAAGCGTTTGAAAAATACGAATAAGTACTTATTTTTTATAGCTCTCTTAGTAAACAGGGCCTAACATTTTTTTTAATAAAAATGGACCGGGCCGGTGTTTATGGTTTCCCGGGCCGGTTCACCCCACCCCATCCGCCCCTGGCGCGAATGCGCGGTTTAAGCTTTTTCGCATAAGGTTTGTACAATATTTTTTGTAAGGAACAAAAAGACATTCATAAATTGAAATTAGTAATTTAGAATTTCAAGCGGATGCTCGTATTTTCAAGCCAATTGAGGTAGCTAAAAAACAAAGTAGGTTGATAGCAATTGTTTTATGCAGTTGTCGACTGACATTTTGTATTTTTAATTTTGAAGAATGGCAGATGAATTTTCTTGTACAACTCCTGAAATTCGGGAAGCTGCAAATGTGGCAATTCAAAATTTATTGCCAGTAAAATCAAAGCACAGGTATGAACTAGTGCATTCCAAATTTGTTCAGTGGTGCAAATAAAAAAATATAGTAAATTATACTGAGAATTGCTTGCTGGCTTATTTTCAAGCCTTTCAAAGTAAGAAGTCATTATGGTCACACTATTCAATGTTAAAATCGTGCTTAATAATCCACAACAATATAAACATTTCCAAATTTACGAAGCTTATAGCATTTTTAAAGAGGCAAACAGAAAATCAAAACCCCAAAAAGTCAAAAGTATTAGATGATGAACAGATACGAAAATTTATTAATGAATCGCCAGATTCTTCGTTCCTGTTAATGAAGGTAAATATTTTGTTTTATTTAATTATTCACACATTAACATAAAATTACATTTCAACTTAGGTTGTATTAATAATGGGCATTTCTGGGGCATGCCGCCGTGAGGAATTGTGTAAAATGTCTATTGATGACATCGAGTTTAAAACAGACGTAGTATTTGTGACTATACCTGTCACAAAAACCAACGTTAGCAGACGATTTGCAGTTACTGATGTTTCTTGGATTGCCTTACTCCTAAAATATAAAAATTTAAGACCACTAACAAATAACCGTTTATTTTTAACCTACCGTGATGGTAAATGTATTAATTCGCCAGTTGGTCTCAACACATTCGGCAAAATTCCATCAAAAATAGCTGAATATCTCAGGTTAGATAGTCCTGCTGAATATACAGGGCATTGCTTCCGAAGAAGTTCAGCCACTTTGCTTGCGAACCATGGTGGCGATTTATTGTCAGTCAAAAGGCTTGGGGGATGGAAATCTTCAGCTGTAGCTGAATGTTACGTAGAGGACTCTCTTCAAGGCAAAATAAGTTTGGCAGAAAAATTAATGCATCCAGCGGCAGGAATATCTTCGGCAGCTGAAACGAAGACAGCGGAAACTTCTGTCGACGTTACAAATCAAACTCATCCTGGCATTTCGATTTCAAATTGTACAAATTGTCCGATAAATGTCTATTATCAATGTTCACGTTGTAATTGATATTTATTTACTTATCAACTTTATTGTTAAGATTTACGTTTTTTCATAACCTAAAATAGTAATCAAATTGTTATAAAATGATATAAAATAGTGTAGTTCAAAAGCACTTACCTTATTTTCAATAAACTAATTTCAATTAGGAATAATTTCTTTAGTTTTATCACGTTTTTGCTTTGATTGCTATCAATCAGAAATTGGCAAATTGGAGCAAATAGTTTATCAAATAAATCGCCGCATTTCCAATAGATGGCACTAGCAAATATGTAAATTTTATTATTAATGATTAGTCTTCAATTTGTTACATTTCATAAATGAAAATCGCGGAAATGGTACTTCATAAATTAAATTTTATTATTGTAAAGACAATTATTTTCTAAAATGCATGAGAGGGCCAGTGCTTTTTGCTATTTTTCCTGGTCAAGTAGATCGGGAAATTGACGTTTCGCTTGCCACTAGAGTGCGCGGAATGTCATTTCCTACCATGTTTCCTACGCAGTGAGTACAAAATAGTATATTGTATGTTAAGAGCTGAAAGTGCATTCTTGCCGCTTGCGCATGAATATTGCTGGTTGAGACGAAGTCGAAACCAGCAATCATGCAAAAGCGGCAAACGCACTTTTAGCTCGAAATATACATACTATTTTTTCGACGACTGAGCATATTATTAAAGGAAAATATCAAATTTCATTTTATCGCAAAAATTAATTGACAATCAAGTTAACATTACTCGCGCAGTATATGACATGTGACGCGATTATTTCCACAAATGGCGGGTGTTGTCAAGGAAACATTCGGACGTGGGCTACTTATTTTGTTCACGCGGAAACCCAAAACGCTCGGCGAGCGGCAAAATGATGAAAACGCACGCTCAGCGGCAAATGTCAACTTTCTGTTGTCATATGACAGTGAGAAAAAATCTACTTTTGATGTCAGTCGTAGGTAGAGGACACTGGGAATCTCGTTGATCCATTCATGCGCGTCACAACCTGTCGTATCATAATATAATAATTTTTCCAATTATTGTTTAGAATAAAGTGGTTGCAAATAAAATAGTATACAAAACCTCGACAGGAAGTTTCCTTAGTCTCGAGATAATAGCTGATTTCGACGCTTCGCGTCTCAATCAGCTAACTAATCTCTCGACAGTAATGAAACACTTCCCATCTCGGGCTGTAATATACTATTACAGAGCGATTTTTTTGAAAACAAGAAAAACGTGCAATTATATTGTCATTGGTCACGATAAAGGATTTAGAATGATCTCAAACGATCAATTTCGGATTTTTTAAAATTTGAATTTAAAAAATTAAATAAAGATATCTTTTTACAAGTAGCTAACATCCAACATATACTATTAATAAGCATTTAAATCCACCGGTTATCTATTTATATACGGCACAGAATAAATTTTTCAATATTTATTAAAACGTTCTATAATACTGATTCAAAACTGTGGTACTCAGAGTTGTAGACGAGACAAGAAAAAAGCTTGATCAAATAAGAGCATTATTTTTATATACATAATGTTACGAGTACAGAATATTATAGTAAAATAAAAGAAAATCTTATTGAACATATAAAATCAGCATGAAGTAAACAAAGGAAAAACTTAATAATAATAACAATAATGATATAAAAATTTAACAAAAAAATTAACTGACCTTTTACCTTCAATGCTAATTGCTAGTTCATTCAGTTTTAGAATCACGTCGAGTGAGTTTAATTTGTCGTTGTAAACGTTTCAACTAGCACTGTTGTTTCTTCATCAGTAATTATTCTTTAACTACAACATGGCAACGTGGCTAAAAAAATAATATACGAGTCTTAATTCTCAAAACAACATACAATGTTTTAATTTTATTACACTTGATTTATGTGAATGAATTATGGAATTAACTATTATGTTGATTTCAGGTTGTATATATTTAATTTTTTATGTTAAGTAGAATAAAAAGTGTTAAGCTATTATGACTATTATAAAATATATGTATAATACATTTCTCAAATTTCAGTTATAACTTCCAGTTGTCTTATATTTACTGTTGAAACGTGTTTACATTCCGTTTTCTTAGCTAACTTTTTCTAATGAGGTACGCTGATTAACTTGTCATTACAGGCTTAACGATCTTCCCTGATCAAATTTACAACAGGGCGCTTGCCAGAGGCAATAGCCGTTCAGTTTTTCCCTGTATTTAGTTTCTCAAAAATCCCTAGATGTAGCGAAAGAGGAATTTTAAAGTTACTAAATACTCGCCTTAACACATTTAACATCTTACTCATTTGTTCCATTCATTTTTTCAGCATAGTTTGTAGTTCAGAGAATTCATTTGCTTGTTGGGGTGTAGTGTTTGTGTTATTTTGATTGGTGTTGTTAGTATGCTGTATACAACATCTAGATTATTTCTTAGTTTTTGGCTGTATGTGACTCCTGGCTATACCATTCTTATTGGAACCTTGTTGAACTTCTGACGTAGAGCCGGGTAGAGCTTCTGTTATTATTGCTTGTAAACCCAGCATACCCTGTAGTTGGCAGGGTGATTGTCTTTGCAATTTACACACTTAACATAGTTATTTCTTTCCTTTCTCCGACAGTCTTTTGTTAAATGACTACCTACGCATTTAATGCATCTATTGGTTTGATGGCAAAAGATTTTAGTGTGTCCATATCTTGCATTTAGCGCACTGGGGAATTTCCATTTTTACATGTAGTGCTTCGAATTGTACCACGCAGTTTTGTAGTAATTTGACGTTATAAATGTCCTTATTGTTGTCCTTACTTTTTGATGTCACTGAAAAACATGGGAAGAGGGAGTTTTCAGACGCGATGCTTAATGCTCCTGTGTTAGTTACATTATGACCAAGTTTTCCTAAACTTGAGCCATGTAAACAAAGATTCTGACAGTTCTCAGTGCAGCTTAAACCAGTTTTCACACGGTGCGCATTTTACGTAAACGTCTGTTGTATGTTGCCGTAAAAGAAATTACCGCACAACAAAAACAACGCTCATTTCTTCTCTAGTGTAAAGACTCACATACGCGGCCTTCGACTTTCTCTTCGAAACGGCCAACCACAGAACGTCTTTCTATCACATGATTTTCAGTGTTTGTTTACTTGGTTCGCCTTGGTAACTTCGCTGAAGTTTAGTTCTCTCTTTAACGATTCAATGTCCTGACGAAGGATTTTCAAGAACTACTCGAACATTTCTGTTTTTGCTTTAGTTTATATGTGTGCACCTCGGTGTACCGTTCTTCTTAACGAATGAAACAAAAACATAAATTACACGAGAAGTGTATATAATGTATTCGAGAAGAGTGGAAAGCTTCTTACACAACCTTGAACTTACAAGACGGGTTTGTCTCAAAATGTTCCCAGGAACTAATTGTATTTTATTACTTCAGGATTCACCGAACTGGTGAGTAACTCAAATGATCGACTACTGCTACGTTTTTTGTAAACATTTCCTGCACTTGATAAAATCTTCAGATTTTAGAAAACTGCTTTAAATTAACAAATCTTGGGAATAATTGCATCAAATTAGCATTACGCATCTACGTGTAGGTTACCTCCCCGTTGCATTAGATTAGCACGATTTCAAAACGTGCATGATGATAACAGTCTCCATAATTTGCAATTTGACAATGTAACACGATAACTGGTCATCTTATATATTTAAACATGACGCAGATAACATAATCTGTGTCATATGTTGGGTAAATGCTTACGAAAGTAGTTCCCAGCCCCAGCTTCAAGCTTCTTAGAATCTTTAGTGATAAGAAATGTTATGCCGGGTGCTGACTTGCGCGACGCACCATAGGGATTTGCATAGTAAATTCTTTATGTTCAATTATTTGCTCCCCTAATTATTTTAGAGCTAAAATGTAAATACATTTTTTGTAGGGAAAAAAATACTGCATCCATTCATACTGTTGCTAATAATTATTCATTTTCCGGAACTGAAAGAATGCAAAAAATCAAACTACCATTTTTACAAAAATCAGTGATGCCATGGAATCATTGAAACAACCTAATGCCACGCAAGCGCGTGCGGAGCGACAATATGTGTTGTTTGTTTGTTTGTCATTAATGTTTGACGTTTATAATAATTCATTATTAATTATGTTCTGCTTAATAATGTCTCTGTAACTGGACCTTGTCCATAACAAAAATGGTTTTTATGGTGGACGTTCGTTAAGTAAGCTCCTTGTTTATTGTAAAATATCCGTATCGGCAAATTCCAAACAGTACAACTATTAATCGACTGATACATCAAGTTTAAAACTACAGGCACGTTATTAAATAATTGTAAGTGCAATAATGAGGTCAGAACTTACACCAAAACTAGAAAAACGACAATACGTTCAATATTCTGACAGCAGTGACTGAATGATCGCCCCGCATGCACTTGCGTTGGCATTGGCTTGTTTCAATAATTCCATGGCATCGCTGATTTTTGTAAAAATGGTAGTATGATTTTTGGCATTCCTTCGGTTCCGGAAAATGAAAAATTGTTAGCAACAGTATGAATGGATGCAGTATTTTTTTCTCTACAAAAAATGTATTTACACTTTAGCTCGAAAATAATTAGGGGAGCAAATAATTGAACATAAAGAATTTACTATTCAAATTCCTATGGTGCGTCGCGCAAGTCAGCACCCGGGTATATGGCATGTGCACACTGTACTTAGTGAGTTCTTATGTCAGTTAGCATCTAGTAGACACATTGTAAACTGCATTTTGTAACTCCGTAACTTGAATAAATTAATTTTTTTGATTTAACAAGTTTCGTAAATTATAATTCGCAGATTAACTAATTTGCATGTGAGATAATATGTATTATGACGTTGAGAAAGTTATCACAAAATAAATAATTTTATCTACGACCACTACTAAAAGTAGGCCTTTTAGCGCTAGCTTGTTTCACTAAAAGTGACGTTTTATAGTTTACCGTGTGTTTAAAGAAATCAGCTGTTTACTTTTAGCACATGTGCTAAAAGTGAAGCGAGTTCAAAACCTACAATTTCGAACTGCAAGTGAAGTGGTAAAGCTATTCTAGTTGCTTCTTGCGTTACAGGTAAAGCGTTTTTGAAATAATTAAAGCGTTATGTAATGAATACAGTCATATGTGGAGTATCAATAATTACATTTCGTAACTCAACCTTGACAGCACGGGGCGTGGCCAAACAAATGCCAGCGGCGTAGGCTACTATTCATTATGACGCAGCGTCGCAGATGCGAACCTTTCTTAAATCGATATTTATGGATTAATAACGGTAAAATTAAGGTCGTAGATAAAATATTGTATGCAACGCGTGCTAAAAGTCGTTTATGCGCGAGACATGTTATGAAACTCAGCCTTCGGCTTCGTTTCATAATTTTCATGTCTCGCGCATAAAAGTCGACTTTTAGCACTTGTTGCATAAATAGCTATTTTATCGCGTCCTATTCAATACATTTGTAATTAAATTATGCAAATTGTTATTTTGAAACTTTGCACTGGTACGTAAAAATATTATTTTTCCATTACTTTCGATCTCAAAAGTAACTGTATGTATGTACAACAAAAATTTATATTGAAAAATATGATAAAATATAAGTAAAACTAAATTAAATTAAAAATACAGTCTTATAAAGAGTTCGTAAGCTTTAATAATAGTTGTTTATGTACCAAGGGCGTAAGAATGCGTTTATGGCCCGCAGCGTGAAAATTAGATTAGAAATATTCACAATTAGTACAACCAGATTTATAATTTTTATCAATTTTGGTCACCTACGCTGTCAATAATTGTTACCGTTTGCCAAACTTACAAACAAGACATTTAGTGAGCAGTAAAGTGACACATTCCGCTCTCAAAAAATACAGTATAAAGTGTCCAATTCCGCCAAGTCCTGGTTTATTCAAAAGCTTATTTAGTTTTCTAGTTTTCTCGTCAAACGTGTAAAATACAAAATACTTTTTACACTCTCACCTTTAAAGTTGACACTTTACACATCCTAATTGATGTCAAAAGTTGACGTTTATAACATTTTAAAAAAAAGTAGCCATATCGAAGACCGAGGGGCATACATATCAAGTAATGCCCCGTGGTTGTATACAAAGTGTTCTTTTTAATAACTTAAGTAATGGAACAGAAAGTGGATGATTAACCATTGCTGCATACATATCGAAGTATCCAGGTACGTG
>CALNHX010011688.1:0-30301 GCA_940337035.1 Agriotes lineatus
TGTATGACAGCATCAGAGGAACCAATAGGATGTAAACTGGCCAAAACGACAAAATAATTGAGCAAATTAATGCCTTCAAATATTTGGAAAAAAATATATCTAGTTATGGCAACCTGCAGGAGGAAGTGAAACAACAAGTAAGGAAAGGAGCCATAATGTCCTGATCTATGAGGGACGTTATATGGAACAAAAAAGCGATGGACATAAGATGTAAAACGAGTATCTACCAAACTTGCATTAGGCCTCTCCCAACATATGCTACAGAAACAAGAGCAGCAACTTCTAGAACAAAGAAGGTCTTAAGAACTACCGAAATGAGAACAGTAAGAGCGATATGTGGAAAAACACACTTAGAGACAGAGTACGAAACGACCAACTAAGAGAAATGTATGATATCCAGGATGTGGTTAAATGAACAAGGCAACGCAGACGAGCATGGAACGATCACGTGAGCTAGATGGGTGACGACCGAATAGCAAAAGTAGCAAGAGATGGAAAACCCAATGGCACCAGACCACCAGAAAAACCAGGGAAAAGTTGGATAGATAGCTGGCAATCGACATCAGCGGAGCAAGAATAGAAAACTAATAAAATACAGGCTCTAAGCCTAAATTATGAAGAAGAAGAAGAAAAAAATCTATCCAGGGACAGAAGGTGGATCGGACCACCATTTACTGTTGGCGAACTTCAAGATAAAATTTGAATTTTTAAGAAAACTACAAAATATGAACGCAATCGGTAAGACAGTTAACACACTCAAAATTTGAATCATACTAATAATACTAGAACTCAAAACATACATGATTAAGAAAAGGTGAAGCGATCTGAAATAATGCATAGAGCACACAATGTTACAGGCAGAGGGAGAGTAATAAACATTATATAGGCGGTGGAAACTATAGGTAGCAGGCATTCCGAGATGTGAAATAGAAAAGCCAGTAACAACCTAATGTCTAATAAAGCTCCAGCGCCAGATAATATTACATGGAAGCCATTAAAAACCTTGGAGAGGATGGAATCATGGTGATACGAGATCTATGTGTGGGGAACTGTGGAGCGACTCTAAGATTGTACACATTCTGTAATAGTGAAACAATCTGTAGGGAGTCCTGATGGAAATGGTACTAGACCACTCAACTTTAATGTTCTCCAAGGTTTATGATGCATACTTTATCCAAGATTGTTTACATATACGGCGAACACATGAAGGAAAGTGTGATGCCCAATTTTTTTTTTCGTTTCTCAGTAGAATTTCTTAACGCCTTGGTAAATCGTTTTTTGAGGTAGATTTTCTCTACAAATGTAGATAATGTTTCTTGGAATTAGGTTATTGTAGACACCTGTGCGTGGAGCAGGTTTTGTATTTTTATTTCTATCAATCTTTGGAAAAAATTCCAAATTTTGATTTGGTATCTCGTAAAATGTTGAGCCCATGTGCGTCTAATTTTATGGCGTAGCTTTCTTCCTGATTTTCCGAGAATTTTAACACCTGTTTCTCTGTATTTTTAAAAAACGATTTGCCACAGTCCGTAGTGAAGAAAAGAAATTTTAACCCCTTAGCCGGCGCCAACCAACATCGTAGTCAATTCCCCAGAGTGCATTTAAGATAGTTCAATTGTGTGTTCTCGCTTCTTGTGGGCTGTGTGCACATTTTGTATTGTTTGCCGCACTTTTCTACGGCCGTTTTCCACCTGCAAATGCGAATTTTTTGTTTCACGTGGCTTGACAGGGAAATAATACATTTGCTTGCCTTCTTTTTTCCTATCATATTCTTTCAATAAAGTAATTCTCTATTATGTACGTCTTTTAAATGACCCAATAACCGTTTTATACACCATTGGTAACCTCACGCCCCAGAAGATGCATACAGCCTTAGAGCCGCTAGCGGATCTGCTGCATCGTGGGGAATTCAAGGTCAGGTTGTTTTACAGCCTTAGAGCCGCCAGCGGACTTGCTTCATCGTGAGGAACGCAAGGTCAGCTTGTTCTATCTTCTGTAATACTCATGAATGGTGTTCAGAGCTCATCAGATATTAGAACTACATAAATCTCTAAAGCCCAGTCGTGCTTGCTCCATCATAGCTATTAGGCTTCCATATAATTAAAAAAACCCAGTGAGTTTTCTGTTTCAATTAAGAGCTCTCAGGATAACCGAAGTTAAATAAGATGTTTACTAACGTGAATCCAATGCAACTAGAATCTGATAACTTCTAGCATTCATTCGGTATTTGCGATTTTGTTTCCTGAATAATTTAATAATTTAAGATCTATTTCTAAATATCTCATGGCGTTAAGAGAAGACATTTGCTTTTGTAGAAGACATTAATTTTGTGTAGCTATGAATGCGCTGCGTTATCAAAGGGCCTCCGCGAATTACGTTTAAAGACATAGCTTGTTTGAATGCCTAAGGAGACCCCTGTAGTTAGGATTATATTCGCCTTTTTGGAATTAGGGGAATATTTAATTCAATTATTATTTTATTTCCTTATATAACCCCGCACAATATTTCATGTCATGATCTTGTAACAGCGAATATTTGATAATTTAATCATTTGTACACGTATGTTGTTTTCATTAAAGCTTTGCTATTAATTTTACTTCTGACATTTTCTTTCATACGATCTACAGATATCTGCCCCATTGTTATATTAGTTTCATGTAAGATAGAAGTCATAAACGGTAAGTAGTGTTTGTTTAAACTGCTAGTTAGATTAAGTTTATCGTTGTGGCTATACGGCACCTAGCGCCCATGTTACCCACGACAATAGGATTCGAGTGAGCCTGAGCAGTGAGCTTATCCAAAGGTGTGTAGGACGGGACAAAGGTTTTGATAACTTTCTAGCTCTTCGATTAGATGAAAAAGATACGTAAACTTAAAGCAAAGCAAAATCTAGCAAATACAAAATAATCCAAAACAAAACTCATGGTAATCGATAGCACCAACTAATAGAAAATCTCTTACCTAATATATAACGAGTAAAAGAATTCGTATAAGATCACTGCTGAGTAAGTGGTTTTGGAAAGATCTAAAGTTGTAGACAAATAACAAAAAGCCCCAGATAAAACGTTAATTGCATTGATTTGATATTCCCAAATTGCTTATATTGAGCAAAAACCTGGACACAGAAAGTGTCCCATAAGAATAAGATAGACGCTTTGGAAGTGTGATGTTGGTGGCATAGGCTATCCCTTCCGTGGACGGCAGGAAGAACAAATGCATCAATTATAAAGTATCTAAAACTAGCAAAAGCAGTAAAATAAACTGGCAAGGTAACAGAAAGGACTAGATGTGAAGCCAAAACTCCGCCCATGCAAAACTATATACGACAATGCTGGAAAAATATGTGTGACGGCTAAAAATTAAATACCAAATAAGATGAGAGAAAATAGAACGGGATAGAGTAGGAACTAGATGTGCACCATAAAAACTAAAACTAAGGTTATTACTATGAAAAACAGATTATAAACAGATTGTAAACATATTATAAACGCTTACCATCAGCACAAGTATATGTATATCTATCAATAGATTTCCGAAAAAACTATGCAATAGAAACTTATTTAAAATAGTAAAGGAGGTTTTTGAGAAATAGATCAGAACAATTTTCTTTCAGAATATAGAGCAATGAATATAGAAATTTATGTTCCTTCGAAAAACAATAAATAATAAAATATATGTTGTTTAGGTATTATTTGTAAACAAATATTTATTGAATTTTTTGCTACCTATAGTTTATTGCTAAAAATATCTTTCTTTTATTCATCATATGCTCAGTACTCTCTTAAAACTATTAAAATACAAAATTATGTTATTATATTTTTTGTTGGTGCACATATTATTATCAGTATTAATGCTATAAGTACTTCAATGTTATCGGGTTTTATGTCGATAACTTGTTGCACAATAATAAAAGAGTGTCAGTTTGACAGGATAAAAATTGTTACGTATAATTTTTTATTTGAAGCATAGTTAAATTGCTCATTCTTCATTTTTGGGGTAATTTTTGAGATTTAGAATATTCTACTGAATTTTCAAAGTAGATTGCTAGTATGATTTCCGGCGGTCATTTTATGGCACTGATTTCGTGAGATTTGTCCTGGGTGCTGTGCCTGGGATTTTGCTTCATGCAGAATTAGGGTCCCGGGTGGTGTAGCTTGAACAAGCGTCCACGTTCGATCAGCAGAGTTAAGCAACGCTCTCTCTGGTCAGAACTTGGATGGGAGTTCCACGGCTGTATCTCTCGGCGCCTCGTGATACGGCTGTCACGGAAATAGTTGGTCCCGGCAGTCATAACAACATCATGACTGTCGTTAGTGGGGTTGGAAGTCCCCATAAATGCACAGCGACGCCTATAATTGGCCTAACGGCTGTTGGCTGAGTGCGAAATAAATAAATAAATAAATAAATAAATAAATTCCAGAATTGTGATAAAAATCGTCGCTCCCCCTTAGGAAATTTTGTGTGACATTGCTAGAATAATTCTGGTTAAAGTGGGATATAAATTTATTTCTGCGAAATCACCTACATGTGGCGACCTTCCAACTTTGGTACATTTCTGTCGTTCCGTTTTGAACATCGATTTCGATGTTGTATTATTTTAGGCCTTTCTCGTACCTCCTAGTGGCTCGTTAGTGCTATGCTCTGCCTACGTTCTCTCTTGGGCTCTGATCACCTTCTATAGCACCTGGAGGACCAACTCCTACATAGTTCTGAGCCTTTCCGTTACTCTAGCTGCTCCCGAAAACTGAAACCACACGGCCTTTCCCTCGTACGAAAACTGGAGAAAAGCCTGCTCCACCCTACTTTGCACATTTGTTTGGACGACCTCTTAGCAGGAAACCTCCAAGCCCCAACCGCAGCCCTGGATACTTTCTGCATACACGATGCCAGCCCTATTCCACTAGGTACCTTCGGTGTATGAAACCCTCGTGTTTGAGCCCCCAAACTGTTAAATACTATTAGCTCAGTTTCTATGAAATTTTAAGCGTTCTACCTACGGTTTGTGATGTCGAATTTCTAGCCGATGGTACAGAGAATTTAAGAAATCTGTCGCCGCGATATATTCACTTTGAACGTTTGGTTGTGCGAATTAGTTTAGTTCTCTTTATATGTATGCATTATACCGGGTGACAATGAAACTACTACCCACGGGACATTTAGAAACGGCTTGAGATAGAAATATGCAATTCGGTATGTCGATAGGGTTGAAAATACTTGTCAAAATTCAATTGTTTTTAAAAACCATAGCAACCTCTGTCCTGGCCTACTCCGTTTTTACAGTATATCTTTAATCGGCTCTATTTCAAAAACTATCAATTTTAGACATGGGGTAAGTTAGACAAAAGTTATTTAGAATTGTTCAGAGAGTCATAAAAAGAGAAAATATATAGAGTGTCCTATTTAAAATAACAAAATCAAGGTAATATCCGGTAAAACCGGAAACGACATTCAATTGTTTTTATGTTACAATTGTTCACAATTTCAACCCTATCGACATACCAAATTGCATATTTTTATCTCAAGCCGTTTAGAAATGCCGCCGTGGGTAGTAGTTTCATTGTCACCAGGTACACTAGAGTGGCAGCTCTGTTAGCGCTTTTGATTGCGTTCAACTCGGAAATGGTCACGTTCCTCAACGTAGAATCAATACTTATGCGAAGGACTACAGGAGCAATCGAAAAGCTATTTATTAACGCTGAAACACAACACTTAAAGTGGATTCGCGAGGTTTCGTGCCTTAGTAGTTGGGACTTGCAATGTGATGAGTCTCACTTTTATTTTATGGTACTTGATAGCTGAGTTACGTGTGGTCGACACAAAATTGCGAGTAAAAATCGTAGAACTTGCTTTTCACTCCATTTATTAAAATCACAACCATGTTAGTTTTTACAATATTTAACACTACCTAAGTTAAACCAATAATCCTACGACTAGTTTAAAATCTACAGAATATCGCAGATTTGTTTTTGCGCCCTTGAATATCATGCAGAGATGTACATACTGTAAATAAATATTTAGGTTACATCAATTTCTGGCATTTTTTTATTTTATTGGTTTTATGAAACAGCTAAGTGGTTTAGGGATTTACACCGACACCTGTACGTTTTCTGGTTTGAACCGTCTTGAACCAGGGGCGCTTCCGGAGAACCCCCACCCCCCTACCCAATTCAGCTCAGGAACTAGCTGGCAACCCCACGAGACAATTACATTCCTGAACCACCGTATTGTAAAGCAATACCGATTATTTCATTTTAGTTATTCTTTTTGTGTATACAGAAATTCCCCGTGGAGCAATGAAGTTTGAGACGCATAACCCGAAAATGTTCGAAGTAAGCATTGTATTCGATTGGATTATTTTTTCAGTAAATTTATGAACAAATAAATATTTTATTGGCAGCTCGACTTATTTGTATTAACCCAGCTGAAAGACGTCTCCATGAGTATCATCAAGTTCACAAAAGTTTTGTATTGCGTTGCCCAGTGAAGTTACACTAGTATAATACATTTTGTATTATACAAGATAGTGTTAGGGATGAAATGTTTGACGGTTTTGGAGAGCATTATTTTTAAGTTTGAATTAGTACGTTTGCCATTTCTGGCATGTTTTGAGCCCTGGAATGTAATATAATCTTGACGAATGTATTGGGCTCGCGGTCCGTTGTTTCAAGAACCCGGAGAACATGTTCAACTAATGCACCATGTCGAAGGGGGCTCGGTTAGCAATGGAATTAAAAACAGAACAGAACGTTTGGGGTTGCGACAGAGGCGCGACTTGCGAGTGAAAGTGTGCTGTTTTGCGTAATTATTTCTTGGCGTAAGCGATTATATGCGAAACAAGTACTTATATTGTGATAAGTTGCAATAAGGCGGGGCGAAGCTGCGAGCGTAGCTAGGGTATTATTAAGTAGTGAATTAATTTAGCTAGAGTAGAATGTACGTACTATCGTAGTTAGTTGTATGGCATTTGGTAGACTTTTTGGCAATTACAGCGTCCGGCATACATCAGAGGTTCTTGCTTTGCTAGTCGACTATGTGATAGTCAAAGAGTTGAATCCCGCGAAAGTACGACGTTTCGCACAGTGATTCGCGGAAGCATGGGGTTCCGCACCGGAAGCATGGAGTTCCGAATTATAAGCCCCGTTAGAGCAATAGCAAGATTTACGGTAATTGCTGTACTGTGAAAGACCAGTACACTACGGTAGTTATTACCGACTCTGTACGGGTTGTAACAATAGTTAATCTAGTGAATTACTATTGGGCAGTACTAGCGAAAGGTACCGACAGCTAACCCAGCCAATGAAGGCAGCGATGAGGGGTCGCCTGATGCAAGGCCAAGCATTGTAGCGTCTCTGCCAGCAGTACGGAGGGGCCAGGGGGAGGCCACCCCCGGTGAGTACAATTATTGTTATCGGTGAAATTTACAGATCAGTAAGTTTATGTTCCTTTACATTTAACTGCCTGCGTCCGCCACTGGGTCAAGGAATGCTCGAATCTGCACTGTTTGCGCCCCGTTGCCGCCTTGTGGTCATGGGTGAGTTGCATCCACCACGTTGACACATTTCAAAAGTATCGGATATTGAATTTTAATATAACACACATAATAACGCGTCTAACAATAGCTTAACTAAATCCAACCTTCTCATATCATTAGTGATAAAGTACGAAAAAAATAATCACTAAAATTGTATTGTTTCCACTATCCTCATTTTCTTAGCTGATAGTTATACACTCGAATACAATTATCATTGAAGGTTAGTAAAAGTTACTTCTCTTTTCTCTGGTATGTATATTCATAAACTACATATTATTTAATCAAAACGATGTATTTTGTTGCTGAATAAAAAATACTGGAAAAACATATGTGTGACGACTCCGCAAATGAAATACCAAATAAGATGAGAGAAAATAGAAGTGCAAAATACGAATTAAAAACACAACTTCATCCGGCTGCACGAACTGAATACCATTCCTTTGCAAAACGAATTCTTCAAATTTTCCCGTAATATAGCAACAACTGTTCAATAATCAATTGAAAAAGTCATTACATCGTTTCCTATTATTCCTTAGCCCAATTCGTTGTGGTGACTGGGTGGGATATTAGTTATCGCTATTTAGGTACCAATAAGGCAGCAGCTGTGGTGACAATCTTTCTAGTCTCCCTATGGCGTTGTTCCATTGAAGTTCATTCTTTTGTAAAGTATTTCGCTTTTCAAAAAAGCAGTTATTACACTTTGTTCAGCGACGGAGTTGTCAATATATACGAGAACAGTAACGTTCAGTTTCCATTTCGTTTTTACTCATTTTCCTCGCGCCGTCGTAAAATTGAGTTCAAGAGTGAAACTGATCACAAACTACAAGGTACACACTTAAACACAACTTTTGTTTGTTTTAATGTTATTTTAACTGCTAATAAATTAAATAGTTACTTTCAATGCAAATTTTTCGCGCAATAGTCAGTTCTTAAATTTAGTACAAATCACTACATTTTCAACCTCAGGGAGATCAGCACCCAGGGGAACTAAAAGTTAGAAATATTGAATGCCATTAATTATGTATATGTTTCATAATATATACGCCTGGAAAATGATGGTTGTCCTTTTGGGAGAAGTTTCGTATACACGGTTTAATATTTGAGCACATGAACATAAACTCGGAAATTACAAATTTCAATAAGTTACCAAAGCCATTATTCGTGAAAATACAAATTTAACTTATCCATATAAGGTTTATAGAATACATACCTGTATGAACTATAGTGCGGAGATGTAAAAAGCGACAATCTAGCTGATGTGGGAGCTGTTCCGTTCATTGTTTGTAGCAGACCAATGCCAATAAAAACAAAAACATTTGCATAGATTAAAAACTCATTCTTCTGGCAGTTTCCGGTTGTAAGTTTAATAGGTTAAGGTCAGAGAAATATATTTTTTTAGTTGTTTGTTTTCCACAAGACAGAAATGCTTTTCAGATAATGATTTTTTTACGATTATAAAATAAGTTTGACATAAGATGACCAAATTCATGAAAATTTAGTGGCAGTTTTTGGCGTCCATAGTCCTTTGTTATCCACAGTTATTAATTCCGTGAATCCAAACGTGGATGGAGTACGTTACAAGATGAACCGAGACCTGGACGACTTCCAGTAGCTGTTGGTGCTAAAAAATAAAATCGGAAGGTTCAACAAAAACTAAATATTGGATCATCCGCGTACAATATTTTATACCAACAGTTAGATGTGAGAAAGCTGGGTAGATTCCACAATTATTAACCCAAGCACAAAAACAAGTTAGAATGGTGCAGACGTTAGAGAAGTTCGATGCAGGATTTTCAAACTATGTGGTTAATATTGTTACGGGTGATGAACCTTAAATCTAAAAACATGACCCCAAGATTAAACAACAATCAAGTGCTTGATTTTTTGAAGATGAGGCTATGCCAACACAAGTTATTAATAGTAAAAGTGCAAACAAGAAATTATTGCTGATTTTTTCAGACGCAGTGGTCCAGTTGTACTAACATCCCTTAATGATCGTAAGACTGTAACTTTTAATTGGTATACAGAAGGTCAAAATCTGATTTGCGTAGCAATTTGGTACACCATGATAATGCAACTCCGCATACGCAAGCAAAAACTTTAAAGTATTCACTCAAATATGGAGTCCAGATTTTGCTCCTAGGGGTTTCTTCTTATTTCCAAAGATTAACAAAGCAAACATGTTAAGAAATTTCCTGATGCAAATTCGGCGATTGCTAAATTTTAGTGGATATTTTGACCTTCCAAAAACCGGGGTATTCTGCTGTTGTGATAAGTGATTTCCAAGAATAAACAAATGTATTATGGATAAGGGGGATTAGCTTGCAAATTCGTAAATTTAGCTTCTTTAAAAAGTTATCATGTTTCTTATAACTAACAATTAACAGAACAACCTTTGTAGCAACTACTTTAGTGCCACATATCAGTATTATTTGCAAGTTCTGTTACAGGGTAACATCATCAACATCTCTCACAGCATTTTCTTCAATAATAATAATAATAATAATACATAACAAAAGTCTAGTATTTTTCATTGAGAGGGTGTTCATGGTTCATGTTGCTTATTTATATCAATTTATTGTTTATACTAGTGGACATTTTGTAATACGTATAGTTGGAATATATCATTCAATGTGGCCCCATCCGTTTTGGAAGACCCATATTTCTTTTTAAAATATACATATTTTTAATTCCGCGTGGTTAATCCTATTTTATTTGCTCTGCTTTTCTTACTTGTTGTCTAATTCCCAAATGTTATAGCTTCTTGCCTGCATAATTACATTTTTCATAGAAAGAATGTCAGTTGTGTTTCCAATAGTTTTTGAATCTATTTTTTTCTTCTACTTCCTGTTTTCTTTGTTTATTTATTACTTAGGTGTTCGCTTATTATTTACCTCTTTTAAGGTACATTTATACCTCTAGATGAGACAATTCAACCTTTCAAACTTCTTTTTCTGATAGTTTTAGATTCTTTCAGAGATGTGATCAAAGTTGTGATCTCGATCAGTATACATAGAAACAGAGGATGTAAACAAAAGCACAATAAGGAAATTATAAGAAAACTAGTGCATTACGTACGATAGCCGTAATACTTTTGGATTTATGACGACATAAAAATCTCAAATTTGGAATAGAGCGTCGTAAACTATTTACAGCTTACTCTCTATATCTAATTGCTATTGTATTGCTTTGTAAATGTCGGTATTTTTCTGTGATTGCATTTTGTTACATATGTACCTTTGAGGATAGCCCAGAAGCCAAGAGTTTTTGCCTCGAGTGTTTAGATTCAGAACAGTTTAGAAAGATTGAGTATATTGTTCCTCATATTACATGTCATTTTTATAAATAAATTTAAGCATAAAACGCATGTATAATGTAATACAAAATAAAATTAATTTGAGTTAACAGTCGTCGGTTAAGTGCCTTAGGAAATCTGCAACCCGGGTGGCACGTTAGCAAAGCTGGTTCTCTGGTTATAGGGCTTTTTTGTGATTGGAACTGCAATTAAAATGCTAAATTTGTTTACACTGCGACAAGGTGCAGCTATTTAGAGGTAATCGCCTCTTATGAGCTCTTCTCAGGTGCTATACAGCGCCTCGTACCAAGTTGTGCTGGTCGATGAGCGGCTTAGTGAGCAATACTTTATCGTCGAAATAACTCAAGCATATTCAAATAGTTTGCCTGGAATGCCGGCGATGAGTTTGCGGCCGAAGGCGAGTGACATTTAAATCTGATTTTGTTGAGTGAAATTTGCAATAATTTATATGGAAATGGCAAAATATTTAAAAAATATATATCCACTTCGAGTGGTATTTGGGACGACTATTTAACAATATTAATACATAACGGTTAACTTTATTGAAAAATAATCCAACAATTAATATAATTATTCATTCTCACTTAAATTCAGCGGAATACTTCCAAAACACAGAATTTTAAAATTTTTAAAACAAGCCATACAGTTTGTTGGGGTTTAGTGTTACGTAACCAAGCGATATCACTAAGGACAGAACATCGTTGCTAAGCGATGCATCCCAACAAGGCTATTTATTTTTTGAGTACGTACATTGTTTTGTGAATATTTTGCATGGTGCCCAATATTCAGTGATATACTGCAGTTATTGGTTGAAAAAAGCAAATGTCTGCAATGTGATTGGCTTATATGTTATAGTGTTGAATAGTCCATGGTATCTACTGAAAGCGGTGGCCTGGAGAATACGTTAAGGGTTAGTTTTGAGGATGTTGTCCGGTACCTGAAACGGCAGTCAGAAGAACGGTTTCAGAAGCGTACTTGGAGGTCTAGATGGCTTCTTCTGGTAAGTTCAAGAATCCCAGTGAATTCGATTGGCCGGGTATTTGTGTTTTATATATTTTATATATCTTCCTACTGTCTGGGCCATCTCCTAGTGGGGTCCAAGTGGGTATGTGCAAACTCGCACACTGCTGAGCTTTTATCTTTATCACAAGTGTTAGTGCACTTGAGATTCAAACGTAGATTGTGACTTAATGGTGGCGTTACGGGTTTATCCACTACCACTTCTAAGTTTCTACTTTTGTCGATGACAGGAATACATGCTCGATCGATTAATTTATAAATTAATCAAACCTTTAAGTTTATAACAATCATTTATTTTGCCGGGTAAAAGAGATATGGATTTGTTGAAATTTCGTACAAGTGAGTACTCTGATCAAGCATCATGTACTTTTTTAAGATCTTTGCGAATGCTATTAAGAGTAAGTTGGCAATATTAGGCTTCAAAAAAGAACAAAGCTACGTGTCATCAGCAAACATATTAACTGTACAGAAATTGATGTGTGCTAGGATAAATGAAAAGCAAAAGTGAACTTAATGTGGATCCCTGAGATACGCTAGATGTTTGCGCTCATTGAAATTCCTATTCCGCTCATAAAATAGCTCATTAGCAAACTAATTGACTTTGGTTCTAAATCTATAAAATGTAATATAAAAAATATTCTAGGAAAAGCTTTACTTAAATGGAGTAGTATTAACAAATACAGTTTGCCAGAATCAGTAGCTCGCACTAGCTTTGTCATCAGTAACATTTAATAATTTTTAAGCCCTGACTGAAACCCAAGTATTAAATTATGAAGTAACGAATGTTTATGCAACTGTTCGTATATGATTATCTCAAAGACCATAGAAAAAAGAAAATATGCTAGTAGGTCGGCGGCGCTTATACGCCTTTTGTTCATTGCATTTATGCAATGAAATTACTAGAGCTCTTTTTCATATGCCGGGAAAGACATTGTCATTTATAAAGCAAAATAACAAACCAATCGAGCAAGTATGATTTGTATTTATAATTAATTTATCTTTTTTAATAAACTCGGATTCGATTTTATTCTGAAGGTACAAAGCCCACGGTCACGTAAAAAACCGACTGCACTAAGAGAAGCGCCCACGCGGTCGCTCTTATACCCTACACGAACTAATGAGCTAGAAAGAGAGCGGTATAACTATTAAAATGTTGCAGTAGTTCATACTGCGAAGGGCCACCCGCAAAATAAGATCGAATCCGAGTTTACATGGTTTTCAATTACACTTAATTTAAAAATTTCCTCTACACCTGTTTACGTTACATGTTATGGTTTTCAGTAAATGTTTATAACACGTGCAAAAAAATTAATATTTTGTAATTACATAAACACAGCTAGTTTTACAACTTCTGGTGACCAAGATATATTTTCTAAATTCATTTTGTAACAAACATTGAAATCTGCCAAAGCCCTTTGGAGTAGACGTTCACGCCGTAAAGTTCTTAAATTTCCTGCAAAACTATAATACGACCTGAGTGGAATCCTGTACGCATGTGTCCTTTCCAGCAAGCCAGCCAAACCCTGGTAGGAACTCTTTCATTTCTGGCTGGGAAGCGTCGACTGCTTGGCTGGCGACGTCGACGATACGTCTGTATATCGATCTGTCGGCGTCGCGACGTGCACGGCGCGAGGCAGCCATTTGCTTTGTTTACGATTAGCGTGCGGTGCGTGGCGAACACTTAGAAAAAGCATGTACTTAGTTTTGACAGAAATGTGTGACTGTACTTTATGACATGTGACAGTTCGCGTGGCCAAGGATGACATGCGCCTTATGACGATGATAACGGTACGTTTGTTTATGCATTTGCTTCTGATGCACTCTATTGAATGTTATTGGGTTTTGCTGCGAGCGCCGTAATTACATGTAGGTGGATAATGAAGGTGGAGCACCTCGAACAATGCGAAAGCGGCAAACGGCGCTCATTTTCTCGCTTTCCCCTGGGAATTTCGTAATAAACGCGCAGTCATAAGCTTTGTTGTGATTTTTCAAAGAAATCTCGCCCCTTGCCGGCGTTTCAGGTGTGGAGCTATTTCCGACTCGTTCATTATATTTAGTTTTTAAAATAGGTTTGCTGGCAGGCCAATTGAAATAAATTTCATGACGAAACTCAAAAGTACTTATACATGGCGTGACACGGTAGTTAATTGCTCGTCAAAAAGGTTAATTTTACATTTCGCCGTTTCTATTCAAAGTTTACTTGCGGCAATTGATATTTTGATGAATTATATGTACAAATTATTATATTTATATGAATACTAAAAACGAACTTTATTTAAAGCTCGAAATTACCAATTGTTTCTACAGAAATTGTATATGCTGAATACAAAACGATTTAACTGCATTTACCTGTATTTAAATGGGTTCAGTTAAACGAGGATTGCGCTTTGTTCTTTAAAAAATTATTTTGCTTATAGCAATAGAACGCGTGGAAGTTGTGCGATATGACATTTGATATGGGTACAAGTCATATTTTTAAATAACGGTGGCTGATAGTGGATGAAACATTGGTGTCACGACACATATCAGACAGTAACACTTAATGGCAAGACCAATATTGGTGTCATTGTTCATGTATGTGACGATTTAGACAGATAAAACTAATGTCTGAATAACTAATCCTGCTTATTTTGCATGGAGGTGTTATCTAATCTTGTTTGCTGAGAAAGAAACTAATTTTTAATTGCGGTGGCAATTCTGTCTCAGTTGCAAAACTTCCTAAAAGTAGTGGCGCAGTCACTCAGATTTATTTTTTCTTCTCTCTGATTCACAACGGTGTAAGAAATTGCGAAGACATAAATCAATTACCTACTAATAAATGTCTCTCGTCGAAAAAAAAAATTAAAAGTTTACGGCCGTACCTTTCTTACCTGTGTCGTAACCCTCATGTTTCATCCACTAGTGACTAGTGACTCACAACAAATATGACACCGGATATCATCCAAATCGATGCAAACTTTCGTTTGTCTCATGCATTTTTTTTAAATAACGGATTTGAATATAAATAAGTTGAGTTAAATACCTTATTTTGAATTCAGGAACCTGTGGTTAACGTATGACCACATATTTTAGAGGCACGCTGTACATTTTTGCTTTTAAGATTTTTATCTTGATCGGTGTAGTTATAGACAACTTTCCAAATTAATTCGAGCATCGTTAAGAGCTTTATTACCGCAAAGTGTGCGGTAATATCCAATTTTTAACAAAACAAATAATACATTAAACCGGAATTTATTGATAAAGATACAATACTGAACAATACACGTTTGCTTATGGCACTTAACGAAACCCGTTGCATTAAGATGCTCATAATCAAACCTGTATCGTTAATATCTATTACAACATTAGATCTTGGTACACACAAATTTCAACTACCACTTAAACTAGATTTTTAAGTAATTAAGTAAGTAATTAAAGGATATTTAGTTTAAATACCGCCCATACGAATTTCTAAACTGTTTAAGTATGTTAAGGCTGGGAGGGGGGGGGGGGGAGAGCTCTGGATCAGAGACAACAAGTAACCACTTTATTTTAAAATAAGCATATATTATAATATTTCAGTAAACATTTCGGGGAGGGGGAAGGGTTTACCCCCCCCCCCCCCGCCCCGTGCCTACGACCTTGGGCTTAGGAAGTCCCTCGGTTACATTTGGTATAATTTGGAAAATTGCAACGTTAGCCAAGTGTTTTTTTCTCATTAGAACTATAAAAAAATCCAAAACGTATATTATGAACATTATAGGTTTAGAGTTTAGTGAATCATTTTCTGACTTCTCTATCTTTAGTCTTTCTAAATTGTCATACCTTCTACATGACATAGCCGAAGTACTGCAATATTCTTCTTTGAAAAATTGTGAACAGTGCATATAGCGCAATTGGAAAGACCTGTGTTTGTACTAGCATGATTTTTGTATTCACGGTATGTTATCCTTCCAAATTTTTACTAACTTTATCATGGCCATTTTGCAATATTGCTGTCCGCATTTGGGTTGGTCCGTATAACCACCTTTGTTGCTGATCAATGATTCCAAACACGTGAATTGATCAACGATTTGAATGTTCGCTATGTGAGTTTAGTTTTGCTTCTGTTCACTGCCAGTCCAAGCGCTCTGCTCTTGTTTTATATCCTCAGTAACATTTCTACAATTTCATCTTAGTATTGTTGTGGTAGTGTCGTCTGCGTATCGTAGGTTTGTTATTCTTCTATCGTCACTTTATGCACTTTTGCGAGAGCCGATTTTGATCTTGGTAATTATTCTTCATTCGTAGAGATTTTTAATCAATAATATTAAATGCCCTGGGACGCTCATTTCTGTTAAAGTTGCCCAGAGGTTATTCCTATTTTAACACATTCGAAGAATTTTGTCACGTAGTCTTTGATCATCCTGCTTAAGTCATCTAGACCAGGTGCCTTATCATTGATAGCACGCTCTACTTCGCTAAGCACAATAGAATGTTCCAACTGTATGTTGCTTCGTTATATTATATACATTACTAAAGTAATGCTCTCTATGCACCAGTATTTGATCTATCTCGGTTTGAACTTTTTCTGACTCATCTTCTATAGTACAGGTTCTTGGATTAGAATCTTTTGGGATTTCTTTAATCAACATTTACTAGAGTTGTAGTTCAACTTTCGTACTTATATTGTTAACCTAGATCAGGGGTGGCGAACCTTTATTGATCTACATGCCATTTTTTCTAAAGAAATGGTTAATGAGGCCATGACGTGCCATCAAATAATGCCAGGTAGAAATAGACTAAAAATACATATTCCTAGGTACATAACCGAGCTAAAAGGTGGGAGGTGAAGAAGACTAACCCGGAGGTGGCGGACAGCCAGGAGTGCCGTGCAAACAACGAAAGTGGGCCCCAAAATTTCGCAAGAGCGGTAAGGATTGCAACCATAAACAATTATCCTAATGTTCAGTGGGCTTTCGTTGCTTCCAAATTCTTCCTCACAAATGAACCAAGCTATAATTAAGCTGGTGAAGCACAAAGCCGAGGGACAACCAACTTATTCAAGCGAAGGCTGGGATGGAAAAGGTCGAGAAATACTACCACACGCAATTCAACTCAGGTTATCAAAATCTCCCAAAAATTGGAAAAGGACCACCAGAAAAACTATTGGAATGCAGAGTGGTCTAAATTGATAGCAACATAGCTGTAATTTGCTGAAAAATTTATCACAAGATGAAAATAGGGTTGCTTAGCTACGCAGGGGACAATTTATTCAATATTTAAAAATAAATGTGAATAGGGCTGCCTAACGATCCAGGGGAGAACTTACAAAATAAATGCATAAAGTAAAATCCAACTAGTTATTTCAAATACTGCATGCAAACTACAAACTAAGCGTAACAGCGCCCCTCTCGCCATCCCTCCGCGTCGCCTAGGTTAGCTCACTCCCATCCGTTCGGTCAGGAATTCGCGCGAAATCTAACTATCTCTGTCGCGCAGTCTGTTGCCGTTCCGGCACCGGTAGCCTTGTTCTCAATGAACTTTGTTACTATGACCTCAAATTTAGACGAAAAAATAAATTCTTTCGATGAGGTACCTAAATTCCATAATTAAGGCCGTGCCCAAATTATTTTTCCGCGTGCCATCACTGGCACGCGTGCCATTGGTTCGCCACCCCTGACCTAGATCATTTTATCCTCTCTGCATTGTTTTTGTATCAGCTTACTGAGCTTTTGTGTGTTCTTGGACAGTTTTCGTGGTACATAGATCTGCTTTAAGGGAGTCAGAAATGGAAGAAATTGTCCACCCGCCCTACAGTCCAGACATGACCCCCAGTGATTACTATTTGTTTTCAAATTTGAAGAAAGACCTCCGTGGGCTAAGATTGAGGGATGAAGACGAGATGATGATGGCTGTAGAAGCCCATTTTGCCGACAAAACTTCGGAATATTTTTTGACCGGTTTGAAGATGTTGTATACGCGATGTCAAAAGTGCATTGAGGTTGGAGGAGACTATATAGAAAAATAATAAAAAAAAATCCGAAATCAGTTTACATTAACTACCCCAGGCTCAATTTCCGTCAGACACCCCTCATAGTTTTTGTTTTGGTACCTCGATGCGTTTATTCTTCAAAACAATTTTGTTTTTAGACGTAAACACTGAGCCTAGATAGGTTTGTTATGTACAATGGTTTTCCATCTGATGCTTATCCACACGTAGTTGATTTGGTTTCGATATTTATTACCAGGCAATTTACAAGTGTATAGCGTTGCAAAGAAATGTTGGAAAAAGGGATTTAATATTGCTAGGTGAGCGGATGGCCCCGCGAGCAAATACTCACCTCTCAGGCGGCCGATCCGGGTTCAAATCCCGGCGGAGTCTAGAAGGACTTTTAAAGATCGTATGCTCCCCGGCTACCACGCTAACCCCCTAAACATGGGAACTCTTCCTCAGGTTCGTCGAGCAAGGCTAGCCACCTACCCGGCCTAAGGGCAAAGGACGCATAGAACCACTTTGTGGTTAAAATAGGCCACTGGCCTATAATAAGAGGAAGAAGAAAAAGAGGAGGATATTGCTAGATTATTTCTACCCAAAACTGTAGAAATGCGCAATTTCTCCTTTCAAAAACAAACTTGCCAACACGCGAAAGTAAATTAGCATTAGGATGTGTAGTACACTGAGGAATTATCTTTTTTTTCTTTCGGAAGCGGAAACTGTAGCGAGGTATATCTGAATGTAATAGAATTAGTTTGATGTTTAATATGGTCATAATTCTTGGATTCATGGGTTTGTAGAGTAATATGGTATTTCTCTACTTTTTGAATTGCAGTATCATTCCATACTATATAAGTGTTGCTATTGGAACTGATGAACTACCCAAATTCTTTCCAGTGAGTCTCACAGAGACTGAAAAGCGTTAAGTTGTTCGTCATTTTTTCTACAATCTGTAATTTACCTAGTTGGGTTAGATCGGGCACATTCCTAGTCACCTTCTCTTAAAATGGACTATAATGGTACAAAGTTGTCGATAATCCTATTATATTTAGCACTGTTTAACGCATCCCCCCACGGAAGTCCTGTTAGGGTAATAGGTTCACCTCTGGATATGTTTTGAATAAAACAAGCTATGGCCATATATTTATACAAGTTGTCCTTGGAAGATTAGTTGAAGTAGCCCTCGTTCTCCTTCTACAACCGCAGTGATACTGTCAGGAATTCCTAATCCTGTACCAGTATCTATTATATAAATAGTGCTGATAATTTAGATTTGTGCCATAGCTGCAACAACAGAATTGCTTCCTACTCCATCATCGTCATCGTATCAAAGTCCCTACTCCACGTATGCTGGACCTTCGTCTATACCCTAGATAGGGACGAATCTAGGTCCCTGTAACAAATTCAAATATAAACCCTTAGTTCTTCTTCTTGTTCGTTTTTAATTTGGGAACATGCCTGTTTTCTTTACTCTTCATAGGGAGATCGTTCAGATTGACATTCTATAGTCGTTCTTAAATCTTGCCACTCTTATTAGCTTCTCTTTTTCTGCTCTTTCACCGTGGTCACTTCCACTTCCACCTTACCTCTTTTATGAATTCTCTTTATTTGTTGCTGTATTTGGATATTGTTGTTTTTCTCTTCCAATGCGTTGAGAACTCTATTGTCTGAGGAATGTGTCTACGCAACATATTACTTCCCTCGTCTGAAAGACGAAGGAAGTATTGTAATCAAGGTTTCAAGGTCCCTAGATGGCGAAAAAGAGGTTTTCTTAATTCCGTCTGTCTGTCTATCTGTCTGTCTGTCTGACTGGCTGTCTGTCTGTCTGTATGTCTGTCTGTCTATCTGTTGGCAGTATAGCTCAAAAACTATTTGTCGGAGGAAGACGATATTTGCATACATATTATATATCCACCTCGCATGAAACCGGCACAATTACATACAAATATATACAGGGTAAGCACCTTAAAAAAATAAAATTTTGTTTATTTTTGGGTTAATTTTGAAATAGAAAAAGTAATAACTTTCACATAGGTCAGACTTTATATTTGGCGAACATAAGACTCAACCGATACAGGATAATGTCACAAAAGCGGAAAAACGTTTCAACAATAAGACCCCTCTGTTCAAGAGAGGCGCGCGCCGCACCTATTTCTATAAGGCTTGATGGCGCAGTTGGAATTTCGATGATGTTACATCCGCTGCGGAGATGCGGTTACGATCGCTATGCAGGTGCGGCGGAGTCAAACCCCAGCGCAGCGGGATATTTTTTTTAATTTGCAAATTGATCTCATTCCGGCGAGGGAAGTTCTGGGTAAATCCTTTTACAGATTTTTTTTTATTATATTTTGAATCATATTGTGGCTCCTGAAGACCTGTTGCGGCTCCCCATTTTTTAAATTTTTTTTGTGTTGCCTCCCACAAATCCTCCTTATGGCCTCCATTGCGAACCACTGGTTTAAAGTACTTATTAAAACTTCAGTATTGTGGAAAGTCAAGATTTATTTGCTGAATAGTGTTCCGTATAAAATTTTGAAAAAGTGTTAAACGCAGACATACTGTTTATTTTGTCTACCTTTAAAGTTTAGGACGCCCTGCGTGTACCAAACAAAAATTAACTTGCTGATCTAATCATCAGGAGTAATTTTTGAAAATATAGATACAAATGCAAACAAGAGAACTGATATTGCAATAAGAATTTGTTTTCATCTACTAATTCCTTAAATAAAAATATTCAAACAAAATAGTTTCTATACGTACAGTGTCAGAGTAGCACGGATTGCATCTCCCACCCCAATTAATTGGTTCTACAGCTGCATCGAAGAGATCTTATGTAAAACCATGCGAGTCAAAAATCTTTTTAATTGAAAGCAAATGCATGGTTACAGGATTAATTATACCATAAATATGCGATAAAATCTGATTTTTATTCACACATCAATCGAGTCTACTTACAGTAAAAATAAAGCAAATTAAATCAATCCTAAATTTACGTCTACCTATTCACAGTCAGTGAAATGCACGCTTTCCAAGATTATCTTTCAACTGTGCGCGTGAATTTGACAGCTGTTCGTATGACGACTAAAAACCCTCCAAGTTTAATAAGCGGTTCAACGTAAAATCAACTTCCTGTCTATGCAAATATTAATTTACGACGAAGGTAATAGATTAAATACTACAGAAAGTATGTTTATGCTCATTGAAATTTTAATATTAATTGAGTACTTGTTCCTGTGTTTAGTTCTAGAAGGCTCTTAATTGTTAATTCAGTAACGAAAGGTAAGAAAAATAAAATAAATGTGAACATTAATTACTAAACACGTATTAGTATCACTTTATCAACATATAAATCGGATGCCAACTACCACAGTTTCTAAAAAAATCCGCTACTGCTACTGCTTGTGCTTTAGAGTTATATAATATGTATTTTATGAGTTAGTATTATAATAAGATTATTATAAAATCAGTTTCAAAGATTTTAATACAGCCGTAATATTTTATTTGAATGTGCACAGTTTTGAGGTTTATGATCTTGGTTAATTTTATAATTATGTGAGCCACTCACAGCTTTATAGCATTTTACAGACAATTTCTATGCGAATATCTTTCCAAAGCAGAGTATAATGAAGTTTTCGCCCGGTCTCCTTATATCACATAACCTCAAGATATCCCAATTTATTGTGTTGAGCTTTTTTTCTACTTCTATCATTTTATGGTCATTTTTCAGCTTGCAAGCGTTAGGTCGCAATTAGGGATGCACACAGTGTATCAATGTACGCAATCATCAATATTTTGCTTTCCATTTTGCCGTCTTAATGCTGTTATATCTATATATCTCAAAACGCCGATGTTTTCTAAAACATGGGGAAAACATCGACTAAGCTTATAGTGTTCGATTTTGTGTTTATTTATGAGAGAAATATCAATCGCGCTAAATTGTTAGCATAATTTTTAGTTAAAACCAAATTATACCGATGGGGCCAAATTATATATAGTGAATTTATTATAACGCGCAATGTGGCATTCCCGTTTCCATAAGGACTTGATTGTTACTATTGGTTTCTAAGGGTACGCCACGCCATGTGTAAATGCGTTTATTTTAAAATGCAATATATGAACCGTAATTTTATTGCAAAAGAAGCAGCAGAAAGAACAACAGGGCATGAAATAACCCACATACTTGCTGTAAATGAAGTCTTTATACTATTTGATCAACAGAATTCCTTCCCCCGTACAATATATTATATTTTTACATACTCAGTAACGTTTCCATATTGCATTTTAAAATAAATGCATTCACACATATTGCGCGTTGTAATAAACTCCCTGTATAACAGCAATGAGATAACATGAACAAGGAAATAGGATGCCTTGCTTGAGTAAGAAAGAGATAAACATAGTCACGTACGTCGGCTAAACATGCCTACTAAAATATGTTTTTTGTATGGTCATCTCTTTCTTACTCAAGCTATTTATTTTGTTATTCATGTTACCTCATTGCTGTAATATACTATCGTGTGTTAAAAAAAAACTCATTTAGAGCAAGCCTAGGAAAAAAAGATATAAAGAATCTAGTCATTTCTTAACTTAAGTAGGTGAACTTCTGATTGCATTTTGTTTACGAAAACATCTGTCGCTGTGACAGGCAAACGTTTACACTGCATTAACTTTACTTGTATCAAGCAATAAGGAAAATAAGATGTCATTTACACAAAAACGAGTGTATTAAACATAACAGTCCATAAAAATTGTTTGTATTAAGTGTTTTGTATAGTTTTAGGAAAATAGTTCAAGACCAAGATGTAATTTAGTTCTCTGTGACTTATCGTAGTTCGTTTGCTTCAATGGGTATGTATCAAGTTATGGCAAACTTCAATTTCATCATGGCATGCTGCGATTGGATTTTTTAAACACACGATATAATTATGGCCCTAGCGGTATAATCTGAGCGTGTTTTTTTACTTCCCTCGTCTAAAAGATATTTTGCATGCGGATTATATATCTACCTGGCACGAAAGCTAATATACTTTCGGTGAATATATACAGGATGGATAATAGTAATCATTTTCAAATAAATCCGGATTTACCCTTGACGAAAATAGCACCCAACAGAGACAGAGTAAATGTTGTAAAAAAGACAAAAGGGGGCAACCATAAGCGTGTTGTATTTAATGCAGCCGCATCGCACAGATGCGACGGGTCCTTCGTTGCTCTTGGGCTGCTAACAAGCGTTGAAATCGCATTCGCAGCGCTTGAAGTTCGAATCCTACCGCCTCGGGCCTATAATTTTTCTTTTTATATGAAATTTTATTTAATGCGCATTACTACTTTTTACCCCTAGCTTTCTTTTATTTTTAATTGTTTTAGTGTCACAACTTCCACTTGCGAGGGAAGGTTTGAGTAAAAACCTTTACAGACTTTTTTAACTCGAAGATTTAGTCAGCCTCTGCAACACGACTTCATTTCAACAAATAACGCCATCACATCGCAGCGTCATTTGCATTTCAATCATTTTTAGATGTTTGATAAACAATATTAACGAGATTTTGAATTTCCATTCTATTTACTTGAACATTGGAAAATATAGATGCGTCGCTGTTTTTCGACTCGATATTTCAGTGATATCGATAATGGTGTTTCTATGCTAACATTAATGCTCGATTTTTTCCCTAGTCGCAATTATTCCTGTTTTGGATTTTTGGTATCGATGTCGTATCAAATTTTTGTCCCCTCAAGTCAAACTTATCAAGGTAATATTTCGAGAATTTCGTTGAGGTATTTGAGTTTTAGAATTTACATTTCAAAGCATTAGAGACTAATTGACAGTTAAACGCCACGCTTGGCAAGCGTCTTGGTGAGGGTTAGAGTTATATATAATATCTTATAGAGAGAGAGATCCGTAGCTCTCGAGCGCTCTAACAGCTTCGTGGTCTCAGAAGAATAAGAGTTGGTCAAGAGAGGCTAGCACACAAACTGACCAAACCCACATAAAGATTGTAATGGGAGATTTTAATGCCAAATTAGACAACAGACAAGAAGAAGGTTAGCAACACCGAGGAAATGTTGGAATATGTAATGGAAGTGAAGCTATAATTAACTTTATGTGTGAATGCGTCTATATTCTATGAACTGCTTCTCTAAGAAGAGTATACAAAGAAAGTTGATATGAATATCACCAACTGGAACAACTAGAAATTAAATTTATTAGCATGGCGATAAGCACAGGCTCGTTTGTTGCAAATCAAAAACAACAATTAAACTAACAGCAGAACAAATCAATAAGAAGAAACATCTGTTTGAGAAAATAATAAATCACACATAAAGCATATCCACATCAATTACTGTAGAAAAAATTAATACCAAGCTGGCTACAACGATACTCAAGGCCTTATGGCCACTAATTACCAAAATGATACAAAAACTCGAAACAAAACCGCCATTAGCAAGGAAACAAGGTATTTAATGAAAAGAGACAACAACGTTTTAAAATCGACAAAAGAGAGACATATGAAATATGTTTGACTCTTCAAAAATTACTAGAAAATGGGAAGAAGATGAGGGAACACAGAAATATAATACGAGAAAAAAGAGCGAATGCAACGATTGAAAAGAAATAGGGAATGAAATGTATTAAAAGTGACATAGGAAAGAAGAAGATCTACGCACTACGTAACGTAGAGGTAATATCATTCATGCCAGAGATGTAACCTTAATAAGGAATTGAAAAAGAACTATCAGCCTATTCGTCTGATGTCATATTTATTCAAGGTAGTCAGGTTAAGAACGAAACATTAAATCAATTCATGGGTACCAATCTCCCAACCAGAAGATGCTATGGAACGAACGATTACCGATTAACAATAAAAACAGTCATCGAATAATCTAATGAATATGATTTTCCATTACACTTGGCTTTTATGAGAATGTCGTTGACGGAGTAGAACTGTGGACTGTCTATGAAGCATTACAAAGAGTTCAAATTGACCACTGATATAGCAACCTAATAATGGATATCAACCATCAGTAAAAGGAGATTCTGACATCTCAGGGGTTGTATTATTTGATATTCTATTTCTTACCTTTTATTATCCACAGCTCGAGCATAAAATGTAACAAATTATTTGTTCGACTCTCAACACAAACACAAATAACAACTCAATCAAAATTTTATGTGAGGCAATTAAACTCAATTGTGTAAGTAATACCACATGTTCACATAATGACTATTTATAACTAGATTAACACAAAATTTAATCTTATATTATTTAATAAGTTTTCATTTCTTGAACACTTTTATTTTAAAGTTTATTTGTCGTAAAATGTTCATAATACTTGTTTTAAATTAATTCTATACCTTCTATTTTATAAATAGCAATTTATTTACTTACTGCTTTATATTCTCAGATCTGGTAGTTTTTGATTAAAAATTGTGTAGGTACACTTACTTACACTGGTGTCATTCAAAATTTTATTTTTATACATGTTTTATTCTTATTATTTTTATAATCCCCTCGAAAACCTTGGATATAATTCATTTTTATTATATAAAAATTACGGATTCCTGACTTATCGACCTTATGACATTTAATTATTCATATCAAATTTTATAGGTTAAACCATGGTGTAAAGAATACAAGGTGAAATGTTCCCGAAGATGTGCAGTCGTGCAGTAGAGGGGAGATGTCAACCAATCCCAAATGTGCCTGCTCAGGAAATCCATCATGGCCGCGATCATGGTGTAACCATGGCCGCGATCGTATATTGTTGCTGGCACTGTCAGTCGATGTCAAATTCGAGGTTAGCAGGTTAGATTTTGCTTCAGTCTGACGCAATCTGACGCAAAACCTAACCTCGAATTTGACATAGACAGGTTCTTCAACAATACACTTCAGTACTACCATTCGTGCCCTTTGTGGGCTCATTTCTTATTGGTTGAATTTGAGGCTCAGTCACAATGCATCCATTTTGCGGAACTTTACACCTTGTATTCTATGCACCAGGGTTAAGGGTATTGAACGCAGCTTAATTCCACATTTAAAGCCTCCACACGCAAATACTTTACGCCGTCAATTGCAGTATTCCTTTCCTTCCATAAGTCTACGTTAGTTAGAAAGAGCTGAATGTGAGTAAAACGCTGCTTTTCGTAATAAGTGAATTACGTTAGAACCAGTAAACGTAGATTTTTGTTGTTGTATTGTTAAGCTTATGAAAAGTACTTTGTGGGCACCTCATTTACAAAAACAATGGCTAAACAATTTTTTCAAAATTAAAGTTAGTGTAAAAAAATCTATAAAAACAGTATACATTTAAGGAGTGTAAGGTTTGTTTTTAGCATCCCCCATTCCTTAATTAATTGTACACACAACAGTGTAAAGAAAATTAGATAATTTCTTTCGGTTTTTCTATAATTTCGTTTTTAATTTTTCTTGCATTTCATCTATCTCTCACAAGCAAACGCGAATCTTCATTGCGCTTGCTCACTCGCACAACGCTTCAAGAATCCAGGATCGCACAATTACCCGTTACAAATAGTCAGAATAACTTCGTTGCATTGTCTAGAGAAAATCGTTGGCTAATTGTACGCCTACTGCATGGTACAGTCCAACATTCAGCAGTATTTGGCGACTACTTGGTAAACAAGTGAAATCTGTGTTTTCATGCGGTTTTACCATGGGAAATTCTAAGCGAAGTAATAACAGAAGAGCACCGTCTGTATTAAGAAAAAATAGATGTTTGTCAACGTTAAAGTGTTTGAATAAATAACGGCAAGGTTTAGTAGAATTTGAACCGTTAAGTGCCATTGTACATTATTGTTTTTACAGAAATATTCAAATATTCTGTATTAAATATGCGAAATATACAAATTGCATAACGCGTAAGTCTATAAAATAATATCCATTGTTTAGTACAATAATTTAGTAAAATGCCCTTCCATTCATTATTGCAACGATCAGTATTACTGGGTGTTAGTCTTGCCGATTTTAAAATTTCTTGAATACGGGCGTATAGGCTATGCATGTAGGTCACTTATTCTGTCAGTATACAATATCGTTTCATAGCAGTAAGCGCACTGGGTAACTGTAATATCGGCATCCCGCTTTATTCCACTACAGAGAGTGGGACATAAAGTTGTGCTACGTATGATTGGCCCACGTTGCCGCAAACAAAAACTAAACATCGAGTCCAATCCCCTTAAAACAGTTGTTAGATGTGCGTGTATTTAACTATTATGCCTCATCAACCCTTTATATAACAAATATGTAAGGATTAAACTTATGTTTTATCTTTTCTGATAATATTTCCTTTAAAGATAACGCCTGACTGGCAGAGCAAACTCAGTTCAAAAATATCATCTTCAGCCAATGTCTATTATATTTACAATTACGAATGAACAAATAACTAGTATCATTTATACATTCGAATGTAAAATAAATTAATAATTATGATTCTGTCTGACTTTCATTTGTTTTAGCTAATGGAAAGTCGATTTGTTAATGAAATGCCAATACCATTGTAGGAAATAGAATTTTTGTCTGGCAAAACTGTGTTATTTGACTCAATATCATTTTTACTTGCTTTATAAATTAGCTGCATGTTAATTATATTTTATTTTAAATGTTTTGCCATTTTTGAGACCATATCAATATATATACCTCAAACAGAGGATAGCCCTGGGAAGGGACGTCCAGAAAGATGAAATACTAGAAAAATAACATTGGGTTGGATGTCATTCAGAACACTATCCTTTATTCTTCGTAATAAATATATAACACAACATCTCAAATCTCGTGTGTTTGACCAATGATGTACACTCTCAACTACGACTATGACCTTCGGGGTTGAAAACTGGACAACGATAAATAAAGCCTTGGCCAGGTAAATCAGGAAAGCCAGATATAGAACAACAAAATTGAGTGATAACGAAAGTATCGGACATCAGCAATAGAATACTATCAGTAGAGCGGCGGATTTGTAAGGCACGTCGCAAGAAGCGAAATAAATAGATGGAGTCGCAAAATTATAGCCTGGACACCATACCAACACAGGAGGGGTAGAATGGGACCCGCGTTAAGATGATATTACGATATGACGAGAATAGCGAGTTTGAAACAAGGCCTTCGATCACGAATGACTTCAAGGGCTACTGATGATGATGATTATGATGATGAATATTTTATTTAGTTAGCTAAATATATTCTGTTTTGATTTTTACCACAATTCATGTCTCACTCTAGCTAAGAAATACGATATTTCATTACTTTTGGAATTTTAAAAATAACTCCATTTCCTTTCTGATTTACTTGTCATCGCTGTTATCATCTGTAACTTCCTATAAAATTATGATTGGAAATTAGTACAACCATGCACGGAATTTTGCTGTAATCAGTTGCAGTTTCCTTTATATCTCTGCCCGTTAGACGTGTTACAATGAGTCACAATTTTTAGATATCAACTGGCACTTTTATAGAAACCACATAACGATGCCGATTTTTTTTATAATTAAAATGACAAATTGATACATCAAATAAAAATTATTTAATTTCGGAAAAGATATGATGACTACTATCTCGCAAGGTGCAAAAGGTTTGGCTGCAAGAGCTGACACTGCGGGGAAGTATTTACTTATTCGTGCTTTTCAGACTACAAGATGTAGGTCTCCTTTTTAATTAACAAGAAGCCATCTCGTTACCTCACATTTGCACTGCCGTTTCATCTTCCTACATGCAACAAAACGTTGATTGCAGAGTTGTGTGTGGTCTGAATATTCGTGGCTTTAAGCAGCAGCTCCAATTTGCAAAATTATTTTGAATTTAAAGTGAAGAGCCGCTCAGATGGACAAGCAAAGAGCATAAAAGGGTTTACTTGGTTCGTATCTAATTACATGGCATTTCAAAACATTTAATTACTATGCCTACTTTTCACCAATTAAAAATTCTTAAGAGAATTTAATAATAAATGAAAATAGAATAATTTGGGATTATCGAATCGTGTTGAATAGTTATAACTTAAAAGTGTTTACGCATTTTCACGTTTGTTCGGTCTTATTATGTTTATTTTTCTATAATGTTTATTTTAGCAGTTCAGCATTATAGTACATGGTAGGTCTGACATTCAAACGTAATTAAATAACATTTACATCACATTAAGCTTAATGACTAATATTTACAATACTGATGTTTGTAACAGACCCGATTTAACGACTGTCAATATCTTTATTTGATAAAATTTGATCCTTTAGCACCCGTCCTTTGAGTCGTCTTAAAGGTGGAGGAGTATCTAAATGATGAGTTAAGGCACTAGGACATTTATCTAGCTTCGTAAAAAATAACTCGGTACTTGATGGTATAAAGTCTTTGACACTCGCAATTTCTAGTTTTTTATAAAGTTGGTTATTACTTATGATCCAGCTAACGCTGTAAATATTGTATAGAACTTTGCTTTGCATAATTTGAACTTTAGTTAAGTGCACGTTGGTGGCCGTCCCCCTGACTGTTGAGCCGTACATGGTTATTGATTATGGGGCGTATAAGTGATTTATAGAGTATGGAGCACTTGATTTTTAAACACGATTTGCATTCGTTTCTTATTTATGTGATTATTCAACACGATAATGAACGAACCAATGAAAATTGTTAAATTTGTCAGAAACGGCCGATCAAAATTGACTGTCTTTTAAAATACCCTAATGTCGCAGTGTTTTCACGCGAGCCCGATTGGTTTCAATGATTTCAATTTAGTGAGTAGCCTTTGACTGACATTTCACCAAAACGTCAAAGTAAAGTTTGCTAATCAGCGTCGCTCTAAAAACTCAAAATAATCGTGTTGGAAGCTCCAGTATTGAATTAATAGTGGAAAACGTTAAAACTGTGTGCTGTCGAACACGGTAAAAGTCATATTGTTAAATAATCTTTCCAAATACCACTCAGGGAAAAAATTTTAAGAAAATCGTACGACACTCATCAATGACCAATAGAAAAATTAGTTCACGAGCCGTATCCAAGACAACAAAAAAATTTCTTGGAAATTTTTTGTAGGTAGATCAGCCTAACTTTGAGGGCTTGTATCGTTACGATTTTCTTACCGAATCTGCATTCGAGCATTAATTCATATCCCGAAATTATTTTTCGTGCATTCAACAACGTCCTAATTTGCCCTCGCGTCCCGCTCGGGCAAATTAATACGACGTTGTTGGAACGCACTCAAAAAAAATTCCGGAAAGAATTAATGCTCTTATGAGATTATATGTGAGAATTTTTTCGTCAACATGCAAATTATTGCAAATTTCTCTCAACAAAACTGCTCAAATTCCACTCGACCTGCGGTCTCGCCGAATTTTTAACGCAGTTTTGGTTTCGAAAAATGTAAACGCAATAACCTGCATGTGAACGAAACAAGTTCTCAAAAAATGTTCACCTTTTGTGGTATTACCCTTGATAATCCCATGTCAGCTTTCTGTAGAGATGGAGGCTAAAATATT
>CALNHX010011689.1:0-30299 GCA_940337035.1 Agriotes lineatus
GCAAAGGATTCTTGTATTCCTAATTTTTTACGTTGTTTTCTTTCAATATAGTAGGAGACTATACACAGAGTCTATGTGCCAAAAAACTATAAACAATTTGTTTAACATCCCAGAACTTTGCAGTCATAACCTTATAGGCAATACGTAAAATATGAAACATGAAGATAGGTAAAGAATGCTTATTTACCCGCTTTAACCCATTTGTTCCCATGAATATGTTTTCTTTCAAAGTGTTTTTATTTATGTATTTTTGTGTCATTTTTATTCACATAATATACGTTTCAAGCTTTTTTTCGATAAATTTTATACAGTTTTTCAAAAATATATGTGTACTCATATGAGTACAACGGGTATACAGGTACGTTACTAATAAGAAAAATTTTATCCCAAGTTTTTATTGTAAATGGTTATATTTTGGAACAGTCAGCTAAAACTAAGCCATATGATATTGAATAAAGCATTGTCTCTCTAAACAAAGGGTAACCTTGCACTTCATGCACATCCATCTTGCTCTTTGGTGGCACTGACGACAGCGTAACTGCTTTTCTAGTTTCTTTGGAAAATGTCCTCTAGTGTCTTTTACAATACTTTGAGGAACTGAAGTTGGCTGTCTAGAAAGTGTTGCCTTTTTATTCACTCGCATGTAATGTCTAGCTATATCCCTAACAAAATTTAGAAAATCCATTTTGCCACCTGCCAAGCAATGGAGTCTCCATGCGTTCACTACTCACACGTTCAACATGTGAGTCCACAACGGCCACCACCATTTTTTCCCTTGAATACTCACACGATAGTTATTTACAGACTGGTCTAATAAGTCTACTCCTCCCATTGCTGAGTTATAATTAGCAAACAAACGTGGTTGTGGTACATCAACTTTTTCTTTCTTTTCTTTTGACCAACACTTTACCTTGCAAAGTGGATTTATCGAGTCATAATTTGTCATCATCGTAACAATATTGTTGTCTTTCCATCTAACTGCAAGTAGTAAATGTTCCTTGTCATACCGATAATCGAAGACTCCGCGATCTTCTTTTTTCATTTTTTTCTGATCTGGTAAAGGGCAATTTTTATGCGATTTTCTCTTGCCGTTTCGGTTGCTCTATATCCTTGTTCCTTCAAAGTTTTGAGCAGCCCATAACTCGTAAAATAATTGTCAAAAAATATAGTATGGTCTTCAGGATTTTCTACATTTTGCAGTAAATCTAAAACTATCTTAGATCCTAAATGTAAGTTGCTATCCATGGAAGTTTGAGAATTCTGCTTAGCTCCACAGTAGGTGTCAAACTGGTACCAGTAACCTGTAGAACTACAAATCATCCAGTCTTTATATCCAAACCGTACAGGTTTTCCACGAATAAATTGTTTTGAAGAATGGTGTCTGTAATATTTAACCATGACCTCGTCGATAGAAAGTTTGTCGTGAAATATACCCCATTTGACAAATCTCTTATTGAGTAAATCCGTAAGAGGCCTCAATTTTTGCATTTTATCGTTTTTGTCAATTGTTTCGTTGTTTGCTAAATGGAAATACTTTTTGATATCATAATATCTGTTCTTGGATATACACTTTCTGACTAGTGGCAAAGAAAGATCCTCATTAGTACTCCAATACATTTTTTCTCTTGGTAATCTGTGGTATCCACTGAAGAGCAGAAAACCCATAAATATTTGTATGTCATTTTTTGAGATTGTGAAAGTATGGTTATTTTTTTGTACAGCATATATTTGAGTTAGTTCTATAATCAAGTTCATTACGTCATCGTCAAAATATTTTTCAAAAATTTCTGCAGGCGTCTGCGGTAATTTCTTGCTTGACACTATTTTCGCGATCTACTCGTATATAGCCATGCCCTTCCTTCATTGAAATATCAATAATATTTTTTGTCCATTTCGGCAACTTTTTTACAACACGAGCCACACGAGCCTTTTTCTTTGAAGGCTGGGAGTGGCTTACTACGTTTGCCAATACCGATAAAGGTAAGTTATCTTCCGGATCACTGTCAGAAGGTACATCATCGTCCGCATAATTTTCAGAAAAATTTGACGTAAAGACTTCCACTTCACCAGGTACGTCGAATGGAAGAGTATTTCTTTGAAGGTCATCTTCATCTATATCTTCTTCATCGGTCTGACAATCAACATCAGGTGGAATTAGAACAATGTAAATTTTCTTCATTTTCACCGATGTCATCTATAGCTGACTGTAAATGTTCGTAAGTTCTTCCGCCATAATAAAGCCTACTATTTATTGGTCGAAAATCCATAGTTATACCTACAGAAAATATTTCAAGCAAAACTACTTGCAGTTCCCAGTGTACTCATATGAGTACACCTAGATATATTCAAAAAAATCTACATAATAATCGGTGTGAAATTAAATGCAAAACAATTATAATGTAAAGTACTTACCCAAGAAAAGTGTCCCCTAGATATAATCAAAATTTTTATTCGAAAAACACACAAAAAATAATCAAGTTTTACACAGCGTCACACCTATGTTTCACGTCGAAATGTTAGGTTATGTTTTTTGTATAATACGAAGGAAAAGAACCGCAGACATAACGTAATGGAGTCACTTAAACGTGTTTAAGCGTATACAATAAGAAACAACAGCAAAACCAAGTTTTTCCAAGAAAAAATCATGTTTTTGTTTGCTGTACTCAAATGAGTACAGTGGGAACAAATGGGTTAAACGCTATTTTTTCATATCTAAATCAAACTACAAAGACCGTTCAAATATGAATTATAATTTGAATTGCGCGCCAAAAGTCAAAGACATGCACAGAATTTGCATACATTAATTAATGCTCTGGAACAAGTCGTAACTTCAATCGTTAAATTGTCACAACTCATTTTCGTTCAATTCGCAAGCATGAGTGAAGTGGGAGTGCATTCAAGCTTCGAACAACTCATTATTAGTAAATTTCTTATCAACGAAGATATCAAACCATAAGAAATTTGTGTAAGAGTTAAAAGACAGTTTGATGCGCAATCACTATCAGGCATAAGCGTTTACAAAAAGAGTAAAGCGTTTAAAGATGGCTGCAAAGGTGATGAGAATGAACCGCATTCTCGCCGTTCAAAAACATTGACAACAGAAGAAACTATAATGCACTTATTTGAAACTATCGTCGAATTAGAGTGAAGAATATTCCTTCTGCAAAAACCCGAGTTCTCTGGTTGTGTCTTACATGATAATGCTCGACCCAGCTCGCTATTCACACGCTGACTACGATTCAAAATTGAAATGGACCATGCTGCCCCATTTACCATACATTTCGGACTTTGCTGCTTCAGTTTTTTATTTGATTAGACCCATAAAAGAGTTTCTAAGAGAAAAATACCTTGCTGTAATGAATAAGTCATCGAAATTGTTCGAGAATGAGTGTGACAGCAGTCAAAAGACTTTTTTGTCTTGGAATACAGAAACTTCCGGAAAGATGGCACCAGTTTATTAAAAGAGAGGAAGACTAAGTAGAAAAATGACATGATAAGTATACATTAGTCCTTGTGTTTGTTTTTGAATACATATTAAATTATAATTTATATTTGAACGCTCCTCGTATTATCCCAAGTCTCATCCACAGTTACATATTAAGTTAGAATTTCTTTCCAATATACATTTATACACTTAATTCGCCTCTAAACCTTTATGGTCCAGAATTAGCATCATAGGAACATGTATTAATAAAACTTTAAAATACTAAGGTAAAACTTCCCAGGTCACGTATAATATAAAAAGCTGCTAGTATGCGCAGAATTTAATTTTACGTTCGGTGGCAGTAAAGCAGGAAAACTTATTCTCTATAAACATAAAAATATACTTTTTCCACAGTTTTTATGTTGCTATCATTCTAGTCGAACCCAAAACTGAACTTTACTTTCACCTTAATGTATGAATGTTTCGGGGAAAAACATATTCGCGTCATTATCACAATATCTCGTATATCTGACTTGATCTTATTTGATATTTTCACACATTCTAAATTTCAATTGGTATTACTTCCTTTTTTAAATAGTTTTAAATAGCTCTAACGATTTTTTTCTCAATACTCGCTAATTTTATTGTGCCATGTGATCACCTAAAAGGCTGTGTTTTTTACTTCCTTTTACAATAAAGGAAGTATTGGATTCACCCCAAAAATTCGAAATTGAGTTTTCAACAGATCTTCACGTTTCAGAGTCCCCTGAACCCAAAAAACATATTTTTTTCATTGGTCTGTCTGTCTGTCTGTGTGTCTGTGTGTCTGTCTGTGTTTCGGTCTGTGAACAGAATATCTCAAAAACGGAAAGAGGTATGGCGTTGAAACTTCATATATAAGTTTTGTGTACTATGTAAATGCGACAGCAAGCTTTTGAAGAAAATCGCATAACCGGAAGTAGGTGTTTACTCTTGTGATTTTTCAGTTCTTTTCGATTTTTTCAAAAACAGCTCTAACGATTTTTTTATTACATTTTTAATGTGTATTGATGTGAGATAAATGATTTTCCAGTTGAATAGTTCTAAAATGGGTTTCTTTTGTTTTTTTTTCTATTTTTTTATTACCTCCTAGAGAAAATTTGTCTCTTGAACTAACACTCTATTTTGTACCGATTTTGTAAAATTTGAAATTTTTGAAAATTTTTAACAAATGGTTAAAAATTTAAAATCAAATTTTTGGCTAATTATAAGATCACTATAAAAGGAAGTCGTGTGCGTGTATCACACCAGATTTTTAAATTTAATTTATGTTAGCAATAATGAGTAAAGGTACTTAATAATCTAACCTATGCAATTTTGACACAATCACTAAACTTTTACAGAATGTTTAATATTGACCACAAAGTGGTGATTTGTATGGAAAATGGAGAAAATCACTTTGAAAATCTTGCTTTTGTTATTAACATTTTTATATATTCAAAAGATATATTTGAATTTGTTAAAATGACTACTTATATAACCCTAAACTATTAGATGTAAAATGCCAATTTCACCTTCACTGTCGATTGCCAACATACATTTTTTGAAAATAATTCCACAGTTCTCTAAAACGGTGGGTCACCAAAGTGGGATACGCGTACCCAGAAAATACGCGAGTCGCTACTTAGGGGTACGCCAAGTGACAGAATAGAATAAAAGAATCAATTAAATATTAACAATGTGTTTCGCTTTAAATAAAGACACCTAAATATCTTCCATATTTTTAAGCATAATTTATAATACTCCGAAAGGTAAAACGAGGTTAACGATAATACATACATACATTTATAATACTTGGATTGTTTCCAACCCTCCTTAATCGATAATGTAAAATTTTCGGAAAATCCACCAGCTGTGGTGTTATTTAATAAAAAAGGTTTAGAACACGGCCAACAACGCTGCAAGAATTAAAAGACGAAGGGGTCAGAAGGGGACAATTCAACCAGAAATGTTACACACTAATGTAAAACTTGAATGAAAGGTTTGTAGTCTTACACCAACAAAATGGAGGTCATATTCAACATTTGCGATAACCAATTTTGGCCATACAAAATTCCCATTTTTTAAGCAATTAAATCTCGTTTACTTCTTGTTATTAGCTTAATTTGTTAAAATATATCATAATCTGAAATATATTCCTTACTTTATGATAACCTTGTATATTGGTAGTACTGTCAGTCTATGTCAAATTTGAGGTTAGTAGGTTAGGTTTTGTTTGTTATTTGACACAGATTGACGCAAAACCTAACCTGCTACCCTCGAATTTGGCATAGACTGACAGTGCCACCAAGAATACATTAATTATAGTGAATTATGGTTTTTATCTCACTAGTAAATTTATTATGGGACTAAAATCGATCTATTTATCTTTATAACTAGGAGATGTTGGTAAAAATTATAATTTATTTATTCGCTTGTATGGTACGAAATTAATGTTAAAGCAGCAAATAAAATTTCAAGCCATGCAAACTACTTTACAAGTTGCATTATGTGTATTAATTTAATAGTTATGAATGATACAAGTGAATAACGTGGAATTTTATCCATAAGGGGAAAATTTCGCCGAATGGATAAAATTTCTTTATTCAAGTGTAACGTTTTTCCGATACTTACGTATAGTTATATAAATAAGTTTATCCAACAACTCCTAGTTATAAAGATATTGCTAGATCGATTTTATACCTCTAAAGTGGCCCATAACCCACTAGTGAGTTAATCCCTAACCCACTAGTCAGATAAAAACCATGTCACTCACTACTGCATTGTTAGTAGCACTGTCGAGCTATGTCATATTTGAGATGTGCAGGTTAAGTTTTCCGTCATCCTGTGTCAAACAACAAACAAAACCTAACCTACTAACCTCGAATTTGACATAGACTGACACCAGACTTCAATATACTGCCAAACGTATAACACGAATCACAGGCGAATCTAATTATTTATAAATGTATTTGATATCTCGGCACTTTCCAATTTGTCACTATGACTTTTCACGGCTATCAATACAACATTGATGTTTATTAGATATTTACTGAGATGTTGGATACAATAAGGTATAGAACGCCCGAGAAATAACCCCTCTCGCCCTGGCGGTCTCGAGGGCTCAACTTTTCTCGCGTAGATTATTTTTGTAATACAACACACTACCATAACTAACTATTTAAAAGTGAATAAACTATTTTATATATATTAACGATACCAGTTTGATTATGAGCATCTCAACGACACGAGTTTGATTGCCAAAAATGAGGCGGTGAGCCGAGTTTTGCGGCAATCAAACGAGTCTCGTTAAGTGCCATAAGCAAACGTGTATTGTTCAATATTTTCTCTTCATCAATAAATTCTGGTTCAATGTATTTTTTTATATAAAAAGAGTGCGGTAATATCCATTATCATAATATCCAAACTCTTAACCATTCTAAAATTAATTTGGTTAATAGTCTATAACAACACCGATGACGGTAAAAGAAATAATCGTATTACGTTTTTATACTGGTTACCACGGTAGCCCATATTAATTTTTTGCAGTGATTGTGAAAGTCGTCTTTTTTTTAACGAAAAATCGTGTTAAAAGTTCCCCCTTTTAACGCAAAAATCGTGAAAAATGTACACTTTTTTTCACTATTTTATTGAAATGTCAATTTGACAGTTGACAATTCCGAAGTTCTTTTCGACTAAATTTCGACCAAGAGATCACTATGCAAAAAAACTACGTGTACAACACGTTTTGAAAGTCCTTTTTTCATTCATTTGCTTGATTAACTCGGGCTTCGCCCTCGTTATCAAACTGTAAATTCATGACAACAAGTATGACTTTCAAAACTAGTTGTACAAATTACTATTTGCTAGTTGTTATGGATTATAGACTATTATGAATGAAGTTTTATCCACCCTCATCATTAAAATATTACTTTACCATGGCGATTTTTATAGATAAAATACATCTTTAGAAAGAGGTATTGGAAAATAGCTATTTATGCAACAAGTGCTAAAAGTTGATGTTTATGCACGAGACATGAAAATTATGAAACGAAGTTTCATAACATGTCGAGTGCAATACCACTACCACTTTTAGCACGAGTTTGCATACAATATTTTTTCTACGACCTTAAATTTTCTGTTATTACTCCATAAATGTCGATTTAACAAAGGTTTGCATTTATGACAGTTATAATTTATATCATAATAAAGAGATGGTCTTGATGCGCAGGTGAATGTTTGTGGAGCCAGTACTGTCAAAGTCAGTTATCAAAGGTAATTATAATAGTACACATTTGACTTTATTCATTATATAACGTTTAAATTATTTAAAAAACACTTTACCTCTAACGCAAGAAGTAACTAGAATAACTTTACAACCTCACTTCCAGTTCGAAATTGTAGTTTTATAACCTCACTTCACTTTATAACACATATGCTAAAAGTAAATGATTTTACACACGCTAAATTATAAAACGTCACTTTTAGTGAAAAAAACTATCGCTAAAAGGCCTACTTTTAGTGGTGGTCGTAGAAAAAATAATTTTTAGAAAACAGTAGCACTGATTTTTTACATATAAACGTAGCTAATAAGTTATGTAAAGACGTTGATTGCAGTTATATAAAGTATGTACTTTTTGTTTACAAGGCCGAAGATGAATCAATTGTTGACGACAAACAAGTTTTCAAAGTAAGTTCAATATTTTATTAGATGGAGATCGAGCAGAGATGTTGTTTTTATAATAAGGTGTTTTTATACTACTTACAATATGCATAATATAAACTTTGAAAACATTGCAAACATTTTTTTCTGAAATTAACGATACAAAGGAAAAGTTATATCGATGTATACGATTGTATCAAGAAGTAGAATTTTTTCCAATGTTTAATGGCTCTTATGCGAAATATGTTCAGAAGTATATTTAAAATGCGTCGACAAATTATCCCCTAATTTTGACTAGCAAGATTTACTTTTCGTAATTGATTTTGCGAAACGAAGGTACCTAGCTAATATAATCCACAATTTCGGTTGTGGTACTGATACGCAACTGATAAGCAAACGCTCTCCCGCCTCCACCATCTTCTATGGACCTGTGTCCTGCTTCTTGAAATTATCCGCAATTTGATTGAGCTGTTCGTTCTGAAAGGACGTGCAAATTTTCATTTTTCCCCAATTGAAAAGAGCAGATGTGTAATCGCAACCACTGAATAGGTGGAGAAACAGAATGTTGTCAACTGCACTTTCATACAGAAATAACGTAGCAGAGTACAATTTTTCGACAGGTTTACTCTGTCCTGGTTTTCGAAAGAAGATATTTGTTGGGGTGGTGCCAATAAGGTTATAAAATCAAACAACGATAACGGCATCAGAAGACGAAAACGTGGAAATATCAGTGATCACGAACAACACGTCAGCATCTTCGACAGCCTGCTTCACTGGAATGTTTGACTGCTATATTTTTACTTCCCTCGTCTAAAAGACGGAGGAAGTATTATAATCGCGAAAAAATCACCTTCCGAGATTGCTTCGGACCTTTATATTTTAGGGTTTCTAGATGACGGTTTTCTCAATTCCGTCTGTCTGTCTGTCTGCCTGTCTGTTGGCTGTATAAATAAAAAACTCTTTGTTGGAGGATGACGATATTTTGCACGCAGATTATAATATGTTTATCTGGCATAAAACCCAGGAAATTTCAGACAAATATATACAGGGTAAGAATTTAAAAAAAATAAGTTTTGTTTATTTTTGCGATAACTTTGAAATAGATGGAAGTAATAAAGTAATACACTCCGAAAATAAGACTCAACAGATACAGGATAATGTCACAAAAAAGTGGAAACGTTTCAACAATAAGACCGTTCCGTTAAATACAGGCACGAGCCGCATTCATTTCAATAAGGCAGGATGCCGCAGTATGGCTCATCGATGCTGTTACGATCGCTACGCAGATGCGGCGGAGTTCAGACTCCAGCAGAATACTTTTTTTTTAAATTTGCAAATTGATCTAATTCGCGCAAGGGAAGTTCCGTGTACACCCCTTTGCAGATTTTTTCTTTGGAGATTGAAATCACACGATTTTTATTTTCTTGCACTCGACTTTGCGCTGCCCTATCTCGGAATCTAATTGACTTAGAAAAACATATTTTAAACAATAGTTGTTGGAAATGACATCTTTGAGAAGAATAATGATAAGGGATGTAGATATTCGCGGTTTTGCCCGCCATTTTTCCAAGATAGCGTTGCAAGCGTCACTCCCAACCCCCTTCATTTAAAAAGTTGGATTTTCATTAATGCACAAAGTTTTAAAGCATATTCAAAAATTAAAACTCCGAGAATGTTTCTAAAATACCGTTTTTGTCTCTGACTGGACCAATTCTTTAGTATCCACTAGATGCCAAAATAGTTTTCTAATCGTATATGCAACACACATTTATTACAAAATATCTATATCTCAAAACCTAAAGGTTGGCCACATGCCACCCATGAAGGAATTATGACTACTTTGCAAAGTCGCATATTTTTTTCACTAATTAAATTACTGTAAACAGAACTGCAATAGCGATTACTTACCATACACTTTTTCTCGAAAACAGAAGCTGGCGAAAAACAACTGTTAATCCTATGCGAGTTAGCATAAAACTAAAACATCGCATTAAGATCATTATCAGTAAGCCAGACAGATATCTATCAAAGTGTATGTAGCTATAGCTTAAAAGAGACTATATTTTTTAACATTTCTTGTAAAATTTAAAAAATTGGTTCAATGAAAAATTACAAACTTTTATGATAAAGTGGTTTCACCAGTTACGCTCTGTATTGATATAATTGCCACACTTACTACTTCCAATTACAACTTGTTTTACATTACGGCTTACTGAATTATATGATTATATCCAAATTGTTCGTGTTCACACATATTTCAAGACGTGTGTAGCACAGTGTGAAATTATAAAATTGTTAAAATTAAGACATTTCAAATTAAGAGTAATATAGAATTATCTAATATAATTGTTGTTTCTATGTAGCACTTGGCTCGTACAGCTTTTCCAGGAGCTTGGATTTCTAAAGCAATTATTTCAAGCATATGTAAGTAAAAGATATGAAATCGGTATAAAAATTATCAGAAAGTACTAAGCACTATACCACAGGAAGTACCTCATAAATATAGAAAAAAGTTGATAATCGCAAAAACACTAATAAATAAATGCCATAGCAAGTATTTAAATAACATGATAGAACATCTAGCAAAATTACTAACATTTTTTATGTTTTATACAGGGAGCCCATTTTGAATCGTCGCGCCTTAAAATTAGAAAATAGGCAAACTGTTCTACTTCTGAAAAGTGACAGTTTGGATTAGTCTCATACCTGGGTACTCTGATTTTTCCATATATATTAAATATGTAAAACACGAAGTTGTTTCTGAATTGATTAATGGCTATTTTTATATCTTCAGAGGTCACGATTTAAAATGGGCACCCTATACAGGGTGTTGAAAAAAAGGGTAAAATGTTTTACCCAATTTTATATCTCATCAATACAAACAAAAAAGTCCTAATAAACATGGGTCTGGAAATGTTTTATTTCTGAGATACAGAGTGTTAAAGTTTAAAAAAACCCAGCCGCCCCTGGAATAAATAATTTAAATCTAAGTGTGCCAAAACATGATCATTAATAGCACCAGTGAACCTTCAAAGTTTCACTAAAATCGGTTAAGGGGTTTTTAGATATTGAAGCATTTTTGTTTTTGTCTTAACAGGTTCAGAGACGAGCAAAAATATGGGCTTTAAGTTTTTTCTTGAAAACGAAGCGAGATCTGAAAAAATCTCAGGAGACAAAAAAGTTGCATTTTTAGTTGCTTTATTAAAAAAAATATAAAAATTGCAAAAAATCACGTGGGCGTTATTTTTTTGTGCAAAAACCTAATCGTTATGCCCACCTGGGAACGCCCATGGAACTACTACATCAATTGTAATAGGTCAAAAAGATACCTCATAAAGTTATAAACAAACTCTAAAAATTTCATTAAAATCGCTCAAAGCGTTTTTAGATAACACAAAAAACCAATTTAAAAAAACTTTTAACACCCTATATCTCGGAAACGAAGCGTTTTCGGACCCATGTTTATTAGGATATTTTTGTTTGTGTTGATGAAATTTATAAGTGGGTAAAATATTTTATCCTTGTTTTCAACATCCTATATATAAAATCTTTCAAGAGAGCCCTATTGCAAATTTTTATTAACTTCCCAATTCTAACCTTTTTTCAGAAACTCTTATATTAGAGATTAGACACAGCATTTCAACTTTAAAGAATAATAAGCTTGGCCATGCTTCAGAAGATATTTGTACGTCAAAAGGAATATGAACTAACCTACAAGTTGACATATTTACAATAGCCAAATAAATAGGTTTATTAAACACATATTTTTAGGTTTCATATATTTTCGAAATTATAGCCCTGACGTAACGGATACTACTGTTACAAATATTCACTATAAATTACATATATTAACGGTATTCACGATTTGTATACATACCCTAACTCGTGGCTGAATATTTTGTACACTCTTTAGCCTCATATTGCACTATACTTACAAGTAAATGGAACATCGCTTCAAGAATCCCTATTTCGTGATCCATATTAAAAAACAACTTTTAATTATTAAAAATACACATTTGCCTGTGGCAAATAAAATGATATAATAAAAAAAGTAGTTTCAGTTTTCCTATATAGTAACGAGTACGAGAAGGCAATGTTCGAACCGAATTCGAATCAACTTCTCTTAAATTCAGCTAAATGCATTTTCTCTCACGTTTTCTGTACTATATACAGCAAATAGGATATAGGATATTTATACTTTCTACTGCCTCAAAAACTTTGATAAGATTTCTCAATAGTATTTAAATTTCCATTTCATCCATCTAGCTTTTCATTAGTAGAAATCGCTTACCTGTATGTTCGATCCCTATGCCAAACTTCTATATGTAGCCTCTTGTTAATATCCTGTTTGCGAATCGGTAATCTAAAGGTGTGGTTGAAGGTGGGTCTGCAGGAGTTTGCCTGGACTGTCGTACGCTGCAAAATTCCATTTCGTTTTTTCCTGCCATCGCTTATTCTATCACACAGGATAACCTACAAAAGGGTAAACTATTTTATATTTAATTAAGAATTATTTTTTCTATAACAATCAGAAAATTAGAAACAACAACGAAGAATATTAGTTAAGACGTTGAAACTTATATATTTCACTTAATTAAACATAGTTTAAATGTTTAGATAAATTCTGCCGTTGTATGTGTTATAGATATAAAATAACGTTTATGTAGGCTAGCTTTAATGATCTGGCAAATCTATAAATAAGAATGAGCTCGTGAATGTCCCAATTTTTATATGGCATGAAAATAATAGCTGCGCACCGACAAATTCCATATTGGTATATAGTCGTAGAAAATGCCCAATTTTATTGCAAGCTTCCCAGATAAGACAATAAGGTGAACAATTGTCTGTTCAATTTTAGCTCCTTCTTTATAGAAAGATTACAATTAAAATATACGAATGGTAGTTACATTTGTAAAACAATAATAATATAATTGTGTTTCTAGTCAAACTAATTGTCAGTTTACAATCTTGAAGTAAGTCCTCCAGATGCAAGATAGGTGCTCAAATACCATATGTAATTTGCGGTTTATTGCAATTTACAGAACAATTGGCAGTATTTCTATATGCACCAAACTGACAACTTTGAGACAAATTAAAGATCCTGTCTATGATTTTACAGTATATTTCAGAACCGAATTGCATCTGTGACGCGCTATACTCGAATGAGAAGATAAAATTTAAATTATCAGATTGCATGCATCACATATAAATGGTAGTTGTTCAATTTAGAACATGGCAGTCGAATAATGCATTTTATCTGCATTGGTGTTGTAATAGACTATTTACCAAATAAATTTAAGTATCATTGAGAGCTTTATTATCTTACTCAGTGTAGTAATGGATATTACCGCACGTTTTTTTCAAAACGAAGAATAAATTAAACCAGAATTTATTGATGAACATAAAATATTGAACAATACACGTTTGCGTATGGCAGAAGAACTTGGCTTCGCCTCGTTCTGGCAATCAATCTCGTTTCGTTAATCAAACTAATTAATATCTATTATCTACTCTAGTGGGATAAGTAACTTATTACGTCAGTCGTTTGACACTATTTCCGTTATGTAATGAAGCTCATTACATCACTAGTGGTGTAATAAACTTCCATTACACCACTAGTAGTGTAATTACTTCATTACCTAACGGAAATAGTGTCAAATTAATGAGGTAATGACATTTGCGTAGGTATATTTTGAAAATGATAGTTCTGACATATTTCTTGCACTTTCCCCATTTTTGGGCAGTCGTAGATAAAAATTTTTACGATACATGTGTGATAATGCATCATTAATACACGTGTGTGTGAGTTACAAACGAGTGCATAACATAAGTTAAGTAAACACACAAGTATATTAACGATGCATTATCACACATGTATTATACAAAATTTATCTACAACTGCCCAAAATTGAGTTTTGTAAGTTACAAACGAGTGCGTAGCACAAGTTATGTAAGCACACAAGTATATCAACGATGCACTTATTCCTCTTGTATACTAAATAACCATTACACGACTCGAATTGAAAATACATATTTTCTGCTACGAAAATTACTTTAAAAAATTACTTGAGAGAATTGATATTAGCAGTACTAAATAATTACATAAAGTCTACCCAATAAATTGTTATCATTAATTTAAGTTCTAAACAACGTCAAGCGAAGAGCTTAAATTTTTAATTACAAAATGAAATTTATCGGTGGCTGCTCTTTAAGCAAAATTTGAGACAGATTACGTTTTCAAAGCTGAAAGTAATCCACCCCAATTAATAATTCTTGAAATCAAAATTTGTTTTAAAATATTGAATGATATCTATTTTTTGTAAGTTGCCCATTGTAGTATTTCAACATTAACAGTTTTGGGTCGAATTGAATATCATCAACTCAACTTATATAAAACCGAATCGACAGAAAAGTTTTGTGAACACGCAACTCAAACCCATCTCCAAAATCCAATGATCCTACAAATCCGTTTTCGACGTAACTTAACTTCAAATCGTGCAATCGATACGAACGCAACCGTCAAAGAACATCTTATAAGATTTGAACTAAAAGCAAACTACAATAAAGTACTAAACAGATTTAAACTCAATTTGAGGTTAGTCAACACAACGCATAAGCGGCGAAGATAGAAAAGGTAAAAAGGCGTAATATAAAAAAGAATGTATTATAATAGTTATTTAAGATACAAGTGCAAAAAGGCATTCTTTATTGCACGAATAGGTCAAATGAGTGCAATAAAGAGCCTTTTTGCAAGAGTGTCTTACAATGTTTTATGTACGATCATAATCTTTTACGAAAGTATGCATTTCATTTTGTATTTTTTAAATTTACGTGCAATAAAATTTTTATAACACTAGTGTAATAAAAGTTAACTTTTTGCACTAAAATTAGTGTATCATAGATTTCTTATTGATATTAGCGTGCAATAAAATTTTTATAACACTAGTGTAATAAACGTTAACTTTTTGTACTAAAATCGGTGTAGAAAGACACTTTTTACATGATCGTAGATAATAGTATATTATTATATGAGCGATTATGACAGCCATTATTCACGAAGATGACATTTGCGCCACAAGCCGAAGGCGCGTGGTGCAAGTCATCTGAGTGAATAATGGCCATAATCGCGAATATAATACGATATTTTATCTACTCCAATGCAATAGGAGTCTTGTGTTCATATTTCCCAATTATGACATTTGTGACAGCTGTTAACTTCAAAAGTCGTTGAATAATAAGAATGAATTTTGTGATTGGCTACAACCTATTGAGTAATGAAAATATAATTTTCTGATTGGTTGCAACTTGCAAACTATTGAATAATGAAAATAGAATTTTATGATTGGCTGCAAACTGTGAATTATGAATGGTCATTGTACAGTAGGAGTAGATAAATACTTATTTTCACCACTACCCCGTTAATTATCATCAATAAATAACAGTGCATGCATGCGTGCTGGTGTACACCTTACTGTTGTATTATTACACGATCTTTACAGGTTAATGCCAAAGCAAATTACAGCTTGAAACTGTGAATAGTGTATGGAGCAGAATAATTAATAAACGCAATTAATAATATTATCGAAACGCAAAGATTTTGACACAGTGTTTAAATTCAAATTACTTCGATATTTATATTTTTTTATTTTTCAATCACAAATTAGAATCAACCCATATTGTACCTGACGATAAAATAAGATTAGTTTTGGTAAAAGTAAAAAAAGCCACAAGATTTAGCATACGCCTGACACCTGACATTAATAATAATAAAATACATATACTCCATCTGGATTCAGCTGATATCGTATTTTAGTGAAAATAATTTAGGAGCAAAACGTGGGAGGGCGCACAATATTTGTATTATGTAGGCACTCTTTTCTACGCCTAACTACTACCGTTGCCCCACGGAACCGCTTTCGCATTACTTCAGAGGACTCGCGCATTACTTAACCTATTCTTATCTAAGCGAAATCTGGAACGCCTGAGCCGGGAGTCGAACTCTCATCCGCACGGTCCAAACTTCGCTGTGACCTAGATTGCAAGCGACGTGACCGCTCGCCCATCAAGGCTCCTATATAAGCACTCTAGTACGCCTTAGAACTTCTGTATAATATGTTATTTTATTAAAAGATAAGAGCTAGGCAAATTCAAATTAATTCTTATTAATCGACCAGTGCTAAGCTCTATCAATTACTAAGGATAAAATACTTAACGTTGCTATAGAACCCATATATTTTGTAGATTTGGTTCAAATCAAACATGGCCGCCGATAGAGCAGATTTGGGCAACTCTTATCTAATTAATTATATAAGCTCTAGCATGCCTTATAGCGACTTTATATGAACAGTGTTACTATATGATTATTGGCCAGCATGTTTTCTCCAAACTTGCCAATGTAAGGAAAAACCAGAGTAAAATGACAAAAAAAATCTGTTTGAAAATTTAACGTTATCAAGCAATGAATTTTAAAACAATTCTTTTTGTGACTTTATCGTGACCTTCTCGTTACATATGCATGGAGGCCAACAAGCATGTAGCCACACTGTCCTTATAAAATCTCTACAAAGCATACTAGTAAAAGTAATGCTTAGCTAATCAACAGTGAAGTATACTACAATATACAAAATAGCCGTATATCAAAACAATTACTAGTATGAACAGCGGTGGTAATCAGAGTATTAATGCTACAATAGCAGCAGTAAAGAGAACATTAATAAAAGGAGGGCTTGTTACGGGCAAAAAGCAACGGATTTTGGCGTATTATTTGGATTCTTCTCACTCTGATCGTAACGTCGAGGCAAGAGCGCTTTCGTGTCTTTGCTGGTCGCTGGCGAATTTCCTGTCAGCGCTAAAATTCCTGTATTTATCAGCCCAATTCCTATCTCTCATCATTTTAGCTTGTTTTCTGATTTTTGCCGAAGTGGTTTAACTTTCAGGGTATTTCTAGCTGTAATGATTACGTAAACAACTATTGTGATTCCTTATCGAGCTGTTATTATTCCGTATCTAGGTGTTCTCGTCCTGCATAGTGCACGTGCTGTTCTAATCTAGTATAGCTGCTCCCGTAAGCTGCCGTTTTGATCGGGTTTGTTGAGATTTGTAACCTCAGTCCCTGGCAGCTGTTAAGAGCAAGAGCCTTAATCACCGTCAAAGAACCACTATTTCGTCGAGCACGTAGCTACGCTGGTATTTAGTAATCTTATTAGTTCTGCTACCGTTTCTCTTTGAATTCTTAAAATTCTCTCGAGGCTTATCTTGCTTCTTTTATTGAGAGTACCTTTCTACGCCATAGTGCCAGCATATTTGATTGAAGTCCTTCAGGCTTTCTTTAATGTAACTTGTAATTTTGCCTTGTTTTTATAGGTAGGGTTTTTCGTTGTGCTGTTGTATTGCTGGGCCAACACCTTCAATGAGCTCCCTTAAGCTTTACTTGTCATGCTATTTGTAGAACATGTCTGTTTTATATGTTGGTGATTCTGGAAGCCGCTTAAGCTGGAAAATCTGTGATAGTAATTATAATAGTTTGAATTTTGGCTGCACCCCGTTTAACGAACGTTTTAACTATACTAAAACTAACTATTTTATTCGTATAATATTGACTATTATTATTTTATTATGAATATATGTGTCTTAGTTACTGCAGTTATGACCTGGTGCTGATATTTATTGCATTTCAGATTATTATGATATTGGTTAAGTTGTGAGTTTATGGTTCCTCACAGTTGTTGTATGAAGACTCTTTGGCACCCCTTTTGAAATGATGAACAAATTTAAGCTCTTGATACGAACCCATGTCACTGTTAGCTGGCTTGACTTCAAATGTACCAATGTAGTCACCATGTTTTTATTTTGACATAAATTACCGTTACCGCAGATATTGGTGAGGTATGATATACTTTGCTATTTGATTTTTACACATTTTTTATTGTTTACTCTGTATGTGTTGGGTTCAAAATATGGCTATATATCTTGGCAAACCAGACGTTATATCAGTTAGGTCATCATATGATAACCCACCTTGATATTATAGTAAAGGGAAGTAAACATCAATATACGTCAGACAGATGTTTATAATGGTATATCCTCCATTTTAATATAAGCTTACAGATTCTAGATTAAAGCGCGGTGAAAATCGGAACTAATTTTAGAATCTAGTAATTTCCAACTGTCGTATTGGTAACATTGTTGACATCTATCATATTGACATTAAATTGTTAACCTTATTCTAAATGACACAATAAATCAGACGTACTCAACATTGCGGTATGGCGCATTTCAAAATAGAAATAACAACATACACAAAAATAACAACAATAACAACAATAATAACAAAATAACAGAATTAACAAAATTAAAAGCAACAGCAATTTTCACATTTTAAAACACAAAGAATCGGTCATATGACATTAGTCATTGCGCAAACGGAATCCCTCTACCCACCGCTACTGATTACTTGTCATTTAAAATATAACCAAACTTTGTATATTTGACAATTACTTCTTTCCACATATTGCCAATTCAGTGAAATCAAATATGATCACAGCGAAAGGTTCGCTTCATACAGAAAATTCCATTCAATGCTCTGCTACTGTGCATTGTTTTGTTGAGAACGATAAAATCTCTGGTGTTCATTTACTTTTTCAAATCTCTGAATTTAATAATACTAACTCGCTATACTTCCATCTTTCTTGCATCTTTTATAAGTCACACTACCAGTCCGTAGACATGTTTATTCTTTATTTTTTATCGTCTTCCCATTGTTTATATGAGATAGCAGCTCTCCATAATCGAAAACTCTAAATTACTATCAACTCTATACATTATATAGTCTGTATTTAAATATTTTCTTCTATGTAGTTTGAATGTTTGGATTTGCGGACGAAGGGTGAATCACGTTGACGAGCTGTTAGGTGTGATATTTCCACGTCACGTGTGTGTATATGTGTTGTGTGTAGTCTTATTACTATACCTCATAGACCAGTCTTCAGAGGAGACGCCGAATGGCTACACAGCTCAGTACCGATCCAATGGATTGCAGAAACAATTCCGCCTATCCACGGATTGGAGCTGAGAACTTGCCAATTGCAAGTCGGACACTCTACCCACTGCGCCACCAGGGTGCTGTAGTTGTGTATTATATGCGTTATTATATATAGTTTTTACAACTTTATTATTGGTGTATCATTCTTTAATCAGATTTTAATTCTTAATCATTTTTGTACTCGATTTTTTTATTTATCAATATAAATTCAATGACTAGGCATTTTCCTTTACCATTACATCCACGTTGAGTTTTCGCTTGACCTAACTAGATTGTAAAAGTTTAGTATTGATATTGATGATGCGAACGCTTTCTGTGGTTATTGGCAGTACAACTCTAAAAGTTTCAAGCACAAACCGCCAGCGAATGTTTCTGTGCCTTATATATATATATATATATATATATATATATATATATATATATATATATCACGTCAGCCAGAGTAACTCTATCTAGTAATTCCAGTATCCATAGTCATTTTAACTTCATTTCCAATTAACGGTTGAAAGAACATTACTACGACTGTGAAAATGTGTGTTCCTGTTTTTACAATAACTTAGACTTTAATCTGAAAACAGCACTTTTTTCAAACTTTGTAGAAAACAAATATAAAGTTATTTGCCGTGATAAAACTTGAAAACGCTACTTGCCATCTAATTGCCTTATATGCACTTACAACATTTTTGGAAAACACTTCTTAATTGATTTGCTGTTAGTAGGAAAGAAAATTTACGCTATTATTGAAACGTTTATTTATTTGATTTATTTTGAACTTTAAATTTTTTAAATTACTAAAAACTTTGGAAAAAACAGATGCTGAGATTACGATTTACCTTAAGAACTTACTCATATTGCTGGCACTTGCGAATATATGATGTTGATAACCTACTTTGTTGAATTCATATTATAAATTCTAATTAGAACACACTTTTATAAGCACAATAAATTCAAAACTCTGAGGGTGTCGTCATAGTGACGTCAGTACAAATGACGCAACTAATGGTATCGACCCACTGCTACTATGGTACTCCTCTGCAGTGTCATGAATATAAATTGAATAAATGTTTTCTTAAATTGTTTATTCGACAATTACACGATTTTTGTTAACTTTACAATTTAAAACTAGTTCAGTTCAAAAAGTGCAGCTAGTTAACTTAATACAGTCAATGTTGTAAGTTGGGTTTGCAGCTCAATTATTTTCGTAAACAAAAATATTAGCTGATATTACCTTCATCGTAAAATGCACATTGTTTCCTGTTATTGAAGTAGTCAGTCTATACCGTTTCCGTTTTTTAACGGCAAAAAGTTGTGATTGTACACATTACTGAAGCATCTCATTACTTTAATCTTTGTGGTTGAAGCAATCAAAATTAATATTTTTTTTAAAACCGACGCGGTAATACCGCTTTTCCCTGAAATTCTAATCCTGGCCTGAAGTAGGGCGTATTTTTCAGTTTCAGTTACATTTTCTGAGTGTAATCAATACTTCTTGTCAGCGGCAATTAGTTACTGAACTTACAGCCAACAAACAGCTGACTTGTCCTGCTATGCAACGCTTGTTTGGCATCAGATGTGGCAGCAGAAATGAAATTTCGAGCGGCTGCTTCAAATTTCCAACAAACTAACCGGAAGCAAAGGGCTTAAATTTAGAGCAACACACAACATGCGAAAATGGTCGCTTCTGGCAAAACCTTGCAATTATAAGTTCTCGTTAATAATTAAATTTTAATAGTTGGTCATTAGGGGAAGTTGTGTTGAGATTCACTCAGGATTTGCTAAACAAGGGCTCTAATGAATATATACACTACAAGATTACAATATTGTTTTGATTTGGCAAAAATAGGTGCATGTTGAGCTATAATTAACGCGTGCATGTAAACATAGTTTGTGTAAACAGTTGTTGCATAATGTATTAATAAAACATCGCATTTGAATATAATCTCTCTTTCAAACATACACTAATACAATCATGCATTGTATCTGTGATATTCGCTTTTTCAAAGTGAAATAGAAGTACTAGTTTTAATTGTTGGATAATAATATCAGTTATTTAAATGTTTTAATACAAATATCACCACACCATCTTTAAATGAACGAAACAGATATACAGTGCTTTTGTAAGTGGATAAACTTGTTAAAAAGTCAAAGACTGACTTTTGAAAAAAACGCTGAGACCCGTCGATTTTTATTTTTATTTGAGCATTTTTTCAAATAAAATCTATATATACAGAATGACCCGCGTAGGAGGTATGACGTCATCGACGGTTTCTTAAATGACAATCCCCTTTTTTATTACGGAATTTGAAAGAACACATTTTTTACTTACGCTAAGCTAATTTTTGAGTACCTATAGGTAACATGACCAAAAATTAAGAAAAAAATCTTAAAATTGCAAAATACTAAATTTAATTGCAATTCTTCAAAAACAACCAAATTAGATGTTCAAATTGTGCAACGTTGTATGCGATAGTAGCCAAAACGACCGACGTGTTTTTTTATTGATTGCTGTCATTAATAAAAACGTAAAATCATACATCCTAAAACAACAGGGTGTTTTCATAACATGTAAGAAATATTTGGGGGGGGGGGGGTATAAAAGACGTGAAAATAAAGAAGAAAGTTTATACAACCCTATGACCTAAAACATACCGTAGGTATTATGAAATAATCTGTATATAACTATTTTGTTTTTTAAGAGGCTATCTTTAAGAAAACCCAGTTCCAAGTACGGTAAACACTGACTATTAGAATGTGGTTCAAACTAAAGTGTTCCAAGTCCATCGCTAGATTTTGTTCCAAAAACTGTAAAAAAAATATTAATATTTTCATTCTGTTTTCAATGGGCGAGGTGATTCATTTTCGTAAAAAAGACGCGAAATACTTCTGTTATTGTGAAAAGTACTTCTTTTCTTCAATCGTGAAAAAAGTACTTCTTTTCTATACTTATGAGAAAACACTTTTTTCTGCAGCTGTTGTAATTACTTTAATACCAAAATCTGTTATTAAAGTTAAAGTTTCTCTTACTTATACGAAAAGTATATGTTGCAAGGAAACACATTTAGTTCCTAGGATTAATAGCTATTTATGCAACAAGTGCTAAAAGTCGACGTTTATGCGCGAGACATGAAAATTATGAAACGAAGCCGAAGGCTGAGTTTCATAACATGTCTCGCGCATAAACGACTTTTAGCACGCGTTGCATACAATATTTTATCTACTCCGGTGGGATAAGTAACTCATTACGTCATTCATTTGACACTATTTCAGTTAGGTAATGAAGCTCATTACACCACTCAGTTATGTAATGGTTTCATTACGCAACTGAGTTGTATAATGACTTCATTACCTAATTGAAATAGTGTCAAATGAATGACATAATGACATTTGCCTACTAAAATATTTTTGAAAATGACAGATCTGACATTTCTCTTAATGCACTTTTCTCAATTTTAGGCAGTCGTAGATAAAATTTTGTACAATACATGTGTGATAATGCATCATTAATATACTTGTGGGCTTACATAACTCGTGCTACGCACTCGTTTATAACTTACACACACGTATATTAATGGTGCTGTTATCCCACTTGTATAGTAAATAACTATTATCTACGACCCTAATTTTACCGTTATTAATCCATAAATATCGATTTAAGAAAGGTTCGCATCTGCGACACTTTTAATTTATGTCATAATGAACAGTAGGCCACGAAACGCGGGCGATTGTTTGGCCACGCCCGTGCTGTCAAGGTGAGTTACGAAATGTAATTATTGATACTCCACATATGACTGTATTCATTACATAACGCTTTAATTATTTCAAAAACGCTTTACCTGTAACGCAAGAAGCAACTAGAATAGCTTTACAACTTCACTTGCAGTTCGAAATTGTAGTTTTATAACCTCACTTCACTTTTAGCCCGTGTGCTAAAAGTAAACAGCTGATTTCTTTAAACACGGTAAACTATAAAACGTCACTTTTAGTGAAACAAGCTAGCGCTAAAAGGCCTACTTTTAGAGCTAGTTTGTTTCACTAAAACTGACGTTTTATAGTTTAACGTGGTTAAAGAAATTAGCTGTTTACTTTAAGCGCATGTGTGGTATAAAGTGGAGTGAGGTTATAAAACTACAATTTCGAACTGGAAGCGAAGTTGTAAAGTTATTCTAGTTACTTCTTGCGTTACAGGTAAAGTGTTTTTTAAATAATTAAAGCGTTATGTAATGCATACAGTCAGATATGTAGTATTGATACGGAGTTTTTGCACAACGTCACGTTAAAATAACGTTACGTTAAAATCGAAAGATTGGCTGTATTGTGGACGTCGCTAGGTAACATGGGCTTTAACGTGCCGTCATTTTAGCGGAACGTTATGCAAAAACTCCCTAATAATTACCTTTCGTAACTGACATTGGCTCCGCAAACATTCGCCAGCGCCAAGGCCTACTGTTTATTATGACATAAATTATAAGCGTCGTAGATGCAAACCTTTGTTAAATCGATATTTATGGATTAATAACAGTAAAATTAAGGTCGTAGATACAATATTGTAAGCAACGCTTGCTAAAAGTCGTTTATGCACGAGACATGTTATGAAACTCACCCTTAGGCTTCGTTTCATAACTTTCATGTTTCGTGCATAAACGTCAACTTTTAGCACTTTTTGCATAAATAGCTAATTTATTTATTAGCAACATGGTATTGTTCATTTTCGATACAAAACATGAAAAGCTACTTATAACTCTCTAGGGATTTTTCAAATTATTTCTCTCTCAACCTCATGGTAACCATGCAACTACAAACAACGTCTTAACAACCATGCATCCAAGCAATCCTTGATGCTTATTACATATTGTATGTATTGTCGGTAACCTCATTTTACCTTGCGGTGTAGAGACTGGTGCTTTATACGTTTGCGTCTGGTGGTACAATGCTTAACTTGCTCCGGATTCGCATTACAAAGTTGGAACACGCCTTTTTGTGCTTGATCAGCAACCATTCTGTGTGTCTTGGTGATGTGTTGACCTTGTTACTATATCTCTGATGTATGTGGTTCTGTGTAAAGCACAGTTAATTTGGAGCCCAACTGTGAATGTTCTCACCGAGCAGCCAGATATCTTTCAAAAACAGTCACGAAAATAATTTCCAGCCTACACAGGAAAGTACTTTATCTGACACAAATAAAGTAAGCTCTTTATTAATTTTTATTAATATTAATATACGCTAAATTATTAGTTCAGCAAAAAATTATTTGTATTTACTGCAATTTAACGGTTAAAAAAGAGCAGTCAGGAAAGTGTCCCTTTCAGACTTGGCGGAGGAAAATACTCGACCTAACGGCCTGGTATTCCAAATGGTCGTCGCGTCTTGTAAAGAATCTATTCCTGACTTGTTATGTAATATACTATTTTCTAACACCGTTTAAATTTCAGTAAAATATCAATAACCATAAATAAATCAAATTTTTTTGGTGAAAATCATATTGGCTTTGCAATAATTTAACCTATATTAATATTACTGATAAGAATAATTAAGGACCTTATTTAATTTTCTAGTTATTTATTTCAGTCAGGTAAAATATTTTCTTGACTAGTCAGGAAAGTATTGTCATAACTGTTTTTGGAAAGAGTTAGTTTCCATACTAAAATGAGTACCAAAAAGCCGACTTCAGTAATGATTTTAGAAAAGTAATTTACGTTAAAAGTCCGGTAAATAGATTTTTACAGTACGACTTCGATATTTATGGACGAGGCGACAAAGGAACTCAGTCTAGAATTTCGAAACGCGTACTGGGAAAATGTTATCGGATGTATTCCGTACATTTCATTTTATACTGTGTTGCATTTTTTAAAAATTTTTGAATAAAATTTATGTAAATTAGGTGTCACTAAATTAATAGTTATTTATAGTAGTGTTATATTACAAATAATCCACAAGATAAAAGTTGAGCCCTCGTGGCCGCTAGACCGAGAAGGGTAATTTCTCCAGTGAATTATTTGCAATAACACATGCGGACCATACAAAATGTTATGAAACAACTCAATAAATAACTTTAAAAAAACGTAATTTTTGTATTGACAGCTGTGAAAAGTCATAGTGGCAATTTGGAAAGTACGCAGAGATCAAATAAATTTATAATTATAGTCGCCTGTGATTCGTGTTAAGTTTAGCAGTACTGAAGTGTATTGTCAGTCTATGTCAAATTCAAGGTTAGTAGGTTAAATGTTGTTCGATATTTGACAAATACTGACCTGAAAATCTCGAATTTGACATAGCTTCACAGTGTTTTGAATAAAATAAAACCCTAGGAATTTATGTCTACCGAGTGTTTCACTTAAGGTGCTAACATGGGGAAATAGCATGGGATTGCCGCTTGAATTCAAAATGTTGAGAGTGGTATCAATCGAAAGAGAGAAAAATGCGCTTAATTTGATACTACTTTACTTGAATCTGTTGCTTATTAAAGATAGAAATAGCTTAAAAACTGTAATAAATATTTTGAATTTTATTCACACAAAACAGACCAGCAATGATCAAATTTGTTTATGCCAAAATAAATGTTATTTTCTGTCAATTATCAATTCACGTATTTAACTAATTACTATGAATAATAATGTTGAATATTCTAATGAAGAGGATGTATTTATTATCAAAACATTTTATAGTGACGTCAGTGTACGCATAGTCCGTGATTTATTTTCGGTTAAATTTAATAATCAACCTATTTCATCTGTATCAACAATTCACAACTTTGTGAAAAAAAAATTGAAACTATAAGCAAATTTATATCAAGTACTCAAAAAGTTCTCTATTCTGCTGTAGACAATAACCCAATCTGTTATAAAATGCCTGCCTTACATTAGCCAACTGTCCATCTGTGATTAGCCTACACTCCGCAACGATTGCTTCCCGCAAAGAGTCAATATTTGGGTGGCGTTTTCTGTAAATTTTGTTTTTCAAATGACCCCATAAAAAGAAGTCGCATGGTGCCAAATCAGGAGAACTTGGTGGCCAGTTGATAGTATCATCGCGACCAATCCAGCAATTAGGAAAGTTATCACTAAGATATACCCTCACATTCAAACCATAATGCGCTGGACAGCCATCATGCTGAAACCAAATCTCCTGATTGATTAAAAGTTCTTGGTTCAAGAGCTATCCGAGGATTTTCTGGGGCCTAGTACTGAGTGTTCTGCGTATTCGATTCATTATTAAGTGTGAACGTACATTCATCTGTAAAACAGATTGACCGCAAAAAGTGCCTATCTTCGTTTGAGCGTTCCTGCATGATTTCGCCTGCTTTCTTCATCGACTAAGAATATTTCTTGATGTCACTGGGGTTTGTAGGGATGATAACCATGCTTCTTCAGAACCTTATGCACTGACCGTGTCGATAAGTTGCACTCTCGAGCAATACATTCTATGCTGGTTGTTTGATCAGCATTTATCAACCCCAAAACCTTTCTTCCAGCTCATTGTTGGTTCTTTTATTCCGTTTGCCTGTAATTTTAATGTCTCGATTGAATATTTGTTTAAACTGAAATATTAAAACTACCTTTTGAATAACTTGCTGTAGTTTCAATTTTTTTCACAAACTTGTGAATTGTTGATACAGGTGGAATAGGTAGATTATTAAATTTAACCGATAATAAATGCTAAGCTATTTATATCTTAAACGAGCAACAGATTCAAGTAAAGAAGTGCCAAATTAAGCTCATTTTTTTCTTCTTTTAATTAATACCACTATGAATCCTATCAATTCAAGCGGCAATCAGGAATCTGCATATATACAATTCCCCATGCTGTTTCTCTATGTTCACACCTTAAGTGAAAAACTCGGTATAAAACTCTAGGGGTTTCTGGCCTACATAATACAACTGATATCAGTGTAATTATGCGTCCATAATATGTGACTTGTGGATAAAACAATTTGATCGCCTTGTGTCGCTTATGTGTCGATGAATGCAAATAATCTAGTCGGTTTTCGCATTTCCTTGGTTATATAGAACACATTTCAGCACACAGTAGTAATGCAATAGTGCGATGTTGCGCTGTACCGTAATATTTCACTGCAATTCATTCCAGTAAATGTAACAAAGGTCAAAATTAATGGATTAAATAACATTAGTTTCCTTATTGAAATACACTGATCAAGTTAAATCAGCAAGTTAGAGGATATATTTGAAGGATTAACATCTTATTTAAATTATTTCCATTTAAGGACTGTCATCTTATTTCATAAACGGTCGTCTAGTGGTTTATCTCACTAGTGAAACTATTTTAATTGACACACTTAGATAGGGTTAATTAAAACTATTTATGGTTCGAACAAAAACTATTTCGATTTTATTCACATTTTGAACTCATTTCTTTTTAATCGTTTTGGTTCAGATCTGGAATTCATTCACGATTACCTGGAAAAAACATCATATGGATTAATAGAAAAGAATTCGTTTTCTCATTAAATCGATTTTAGATTCACCAAGAATTGAATCGCCGAAGCCTATTTGTTATTAACCAACAAACCAAGCGAATATCGACCGTTATATGACAATTAGAATTTTGCCCATTTTTTTTGTTAAACATAAATATTCACCGCATCTAATCTAAATTATCAAAAATAAGTAAAATATAAATTAAACATTGTGAGATATATTTGAAAATTGATGCACAATGCTTCATCTGCTCTAAATAATGGTTATGATAGCAACACATTATTTTGTATTTCATTTATAAAATAGAGAAACAATTCCAGCAGTTCGTTTGCGCAAAAATGGAAAATAAATTATATATTATAAACAACATATTGAATTCGCAAAATTTGCTGCAAAAGTTTTAAATAATTTTGTAAATCGTTGACCACAAAAGTAAGACAGTGCAAACTATTTAATTCTAAATAAAGTGAGTTAATACTTTGCGTTTATATTCGGTATTCTTTATATTAAATGGAGCGACAGTACAAAATAAATAGTAAAATATTATCTAACTTTTTTTCAATATGTTAGATCAGTCCAGAAAGATGTCGTAGTGTCAATTCGAGGCAGCTTGAACGCTGTAAAGCGAAACTCGTTCGTACACTTACAGTTGACACTTATACAGGTATATTAAATAAACATTTCTTTCAAGAATAACAGTAACTACATTTTAAAATATGTATTACATCAAAAATGCAACCACGATTAGCATTAATAGTATATTACGCAACAAGTTTAAAAAAGTGATGATTTACTGAACAAGCATGGAGTCAGTACTTAAACGGCAATACCAGTTCAGTAAAACCACTTTTCCATTTTCCATTTTTACATAAAAGTGACACGAAGTATCAAAACATAACCAAGCTGAGCAGAAATCGGTTCTATGTACTAAAGCACAATAAGCAGCTCCAATTGATGTTATGCGTTTGGCAGTACTAAAGTGCATTGTTGGTGACACTGTGAGTTTATGTCAAATTCGAGGTTAGGGGGTTACCTGCTAACCTCGAATTTCACATAAACTTTCAGTACCACCAACAATACACTTCAGCACTGCCCTACTTAAACCGAATCGGCGTTTCCATGCAGAAAAGTGTTCGTAATGCAGAAAAATGACTCATTTCTAAACGATTTTGAATGTAGACATGCAATACATTACCAAATGAAATGCGATAAACTCTTTTGTAAGTCTGAACTCGTTTATAACAAAAAACAAAAATAAATTGGACAACATAATTTTGATTTTAATCAGGTATATTTAAACAAAATACTCGTATTAACTAAATTGCTTTCTTTACAGAACACGTTTGCTTTAAAAGTAGTGTTTAAAATGCCTATTTTGAATTTTCAGTATACTTGGTCATACCAAAAAAATCATACAGGTTATAGGAACTATAAATTTAAATGTATAGATAAATTCAATTTGAAAACAAAAAGCTTTTGCTATCGCAATTTGTAACTTGTTTAGTACGTATATTTATGTCACATATTTTGGTAGTCTACTGTAAAATGTAAGTATATAATTGGAAGAAATTATAAATAGGTCTTAATTTCTAAGTATGACACTGTATAACTGTTTCTGTGGATCTGAAGAAGGAAAACGGAGTACCAAGTGTGTATAATAGACAAGATTTGAAGCATTGCCTACAACATGAAATTTAAAAACTAAAATAAACTACGAAAGAGATTTGATGTATAGTCATGCGGGAGAAATTATTTAAGAACAATAGAAAAGTACTAGGGAAAGGAAAAGATTTACTGTTCAAGCGAACACGGGTTAGTGCAAGCAGTATAAATTCTACAGTCTAGGGAGCTACAACAGTAAAATATTCAACTGTGGTTAGGTACACGAATCTGAACATTTTCTACTAAAAAGAAGAACCGTAGCCTCAAAATGTGCGCTTTTGTGGTTAGTATTGTAATTGATAAAAAAACTAGTGACAGAGACCATGTGCTAATCTGTGTGAATCATAATCATATAAAAATGTAGGAAACGAGGGTTGATAAAAATATTATAGTTTTTAAATTGAAAGCATATCCAATCTGATGAAATTTTAATCTAGATATTTTTAAATTACTATATACAAACGCAATTGTTTCCTTGATGTGTACATATTGATGCACTCCTGGATATAGGAAAATATCAGCGAAGGAAGGTGGATGGTACCGTTATTATAGGCCTCGCATAACATAAAGGGAATGTTTCCCGCCAAAACATTTTACGACCCGTAACTCGCCGTTACGCAAATTGAAGTTTACGTTCTACAAGTTCCATTTCATTTTAGGTATTCATGTCTTCACATCTCAAAACCATATCGGAATGATACTGATATCGTATGCAGAATATTACCCTCTTAACTGTGTAACATTAGTTAACATAAAAATTAAATTAAGCGCTCGTTCAATACATATCGTTGCTTGTTGGATAACTAACGCATCATCTGTGCGCTACGTTGTTCTCGTAGACCTTCACCAACTAATAAAAAATTTGAATATGAGTTCAAAACAACGTTGTCCTTCAAATTCAGCAGCTGACGTTGCATTTTTATATTTTGAGGAAGAAGTAAGTACATGATATACTATCTCACTATCCAAAAGCGCTTCGTTGATTACCTTGCAACCAACATATTCTATTTATATGCAAAGTATTTCAAGTTTCTTTTTGTAAAAAATACAAAGAAAACG
>CALNHX010011690.1:0-30299 GCA_940337035.1 Agriotes lineatus
TAACATGACTTATTTTATCCTAAAATTAGATTTTCTTCAAATTAATAATATACGATCAACGGAAAAATATTGTAACTAACTCGTATGTTAATCTGCGATTAATAATCGCTACAATTAACACGCGAGCGCGTTAAAATGTCTCGATTATTAATCGCTCTCATTAACCTACTTGTTTGTTAAATAACTATTAATATAGAGTTACAAGTAAGTACAAACGTTGTATATTAAATACTTAATCCATTAGATACTTTTTGCACTTCCGGGACTAAAGTTGATACTTTAGTCCCCGTAAACAGGGACTAAAGTAGCTCATTTAATCCCTAGGGACTAAAGTAAAAATGATACCGTAACTATGGTAAATTTATGTACACACGAGGTTAGTAGGTTAGGTTTTGTTTGTCATTTGACACACACTGACGCAAAACTTAACCTGCAAATCTCGAATTTGACATATACTGACAATACACTTCAGTACTGCCAACTGATTCAGGCTACCCAGGGCCTTTTGCAATTCAGTTTTTAATAAATTGTAATTGTCAGTTTCCAAATTGACAGATTCCAAATTTTGGAAATGTTTGATGATAATGTTCCCAAAAGTGCTAAAAATAGCATATATACCTCGGGACCAAAGTGCCTAAATCACTTGAGTGGTTGTTACCCTCGGGATTCGCCCTCGACGCAACAAACTCCACTCGCGGGATTAAATGGTGCACTTTAGTCCCTCATGATATAATATACTATTTTGCACTTCCGGGAATAAAGTTGATACTTTATTCTCCGTAAACAGGCACTAAAGTAGCTCATTTAATTCCTAGAGACTAAAGTAAAAATGATACCGTAACTATGATAAATTTATGTACACACGAGGTTAGTAGGTTAGGTTTTGTTTGTCATTTAACACACACTGACGCAAAACTTAACCTGCAAATCTCGAATTTGACATATACTGACAATACATCTCAGTACTGCCAACTGATTCAGGCTACCCAGGGCCTGCTGAAATTCAGTTGACAGTTTCCAAATTTTAGAAATGTGTGATGATAATGTTCCCAAAAGTGCAAAAAATAGCGTATATACCTCGGGCCTAAATTCCTTGAGTGGTTGTTGCTCTCCGGCTTCGCCCTCGAGGCAACAAACTCCACTCGCGGGATTAAATGGTTCACTTTAGTCCCTCATGATATAATATGCTATTATATTGATTATGTGGATTCAAAAATGTCTTTTCTTAATAACAATATTACAACCGTAATTGACAAACATGCTCCTATTAAAACCTTCACAAATTTTAATAAAGGGAGTTCTCCTTGGTTAAGTGAAAACTCAAAATTTCTAATGAAACTTAGTTGGAATTACTATAAATTGTTGCGCAATCTTGCTACAAAAACCATTAAATTAGAAAAAAAATCTCAGTTTGAACATAAGATTAAATCAAATAATTGTAAAGAAACTTGGAATATGCTCAAACAGATGAAAGTAGTGAATGACAATAAAAAATATGAATTGTCTCCTGATCTTCATAATCCAACTGAGATTAATGACTATTTTATCGATAGTATCCGTACTATACATGGTACTAATGCTGATTTTTTAAAATTTTATACTAATAAACCTAGTGTTACTTCTGAATTTAAATTTATCTCAGTAGATTTATCAACAGTTGCAAAATTTATTAGTGAAATTAAAACTAACGCTTCCGGGTGTGATAACATTAATATTAAGATGCTTTTCTGTCCTACTATTTTACGTTACTTAACACATATAATTAATTGTTGTTTACTTAATAATACTTTCCAAAAACTTTGGAAAAAGGCAGTTATTACTCCCATACCAAAAAGCTCCAATCCTAAAATATACAAAGACTTACGGCTTGTAAGTATCCTTCCGGTTTTCTCGAAAATTTTGTAGAAGGTTATAAATGTTCAGATTCGTGGTTATCCAAATGAAAACAATATCTTGCCTGATAATCAATCACGTTTTAGATCTGGCTATAGTTGTTCAACTGCATTACTGAACGTCACTGATAACTTAATGACTACTATTGATCGAAACCAACTCTCGGTATTAATCCTTTTAGATTTCAGTAAAACTTTCGATACTTTAAGTCAACATTTTGCTCGATATTTTAAAATATATAGGCTTTTCAAATAGTGCTGTTGATTAGTTACCTTTCTGACAAACTCCAGAGTGTCAAGTTGGTGAACGAGTCATCGGGGTACAGATCAATATCTAGTGAAGTGTCACAAGACTCCATACTAGGCCCTTTACTATTTTCAATTTATACTCGGGCCTTTCATAGCGTCGTTAAGACTTGTATGGTGCATATGTACACTGACGACACGCATTTATACTACTCATTCGAGTCTGAAGAGGTTTTACAAGCTTTAAATGATATACAAGTTGATTTAGATTCTATTTTCAAAATTTCATCCCAACACAGTTTAATCCTTAATCCTCTCAAATCGTTAGTCGTACGCTTCGGTAACAAACAAAAACTAGGGGATTTAAAGACTCTAGTAAGTTTAAATATTGATGATCAAGTAATTTCAATTAGAGAAGAATAAAAAACCTTGGAATAATGGTGAATAATAGCTTTAGATACAATTCTCTTGTGAACAATTGTATTAAACGTGCTTACCTAAATTTAAAGTAATTTATCCGCATCGCCATTATCTTCCACAAAATCTTAAAGCTCAGTTGTGTGATTCTTTAGTTTTAAGTAGTTTTAATTATTGTTCGCAAATTTATGATCCATGTATTACCAAAGACACTTCTTCCAGAATTCAAAAGGTGCAAAATTCTTGCATACGTTTAATTTTTGGCATAAAAAAATATAACCGCTTTTCACATAAATTAAAAGACATACAGTAGCTTAGCATGGAAAACAGGAGACTGCTGAGTTCTGCCTATCTGTATCACAGCATTATTACAGAAAAACAACCCATATACTTGTATCATAAAATAACCTTTCGTACAGATGTACATAAATTGAATTTGAGTTTCAAAGGTGGAATAACACCGCCAATTCACTGAACTACAATGTACAAAGGTTGTTTTTCGTAAGAAGTCTATACTGCTGTCACACATTCTCTTAAAACCCTTCCACTTGGATTGTTTAAAAATACATTTCGCCAGGTTTTGCTTGATAGTCAGTTTAGTAATTTGTTTCATTCTTGATACTACTAAGTGTAGATATGATTAATTTTATTGTGTTATTGTGTTGTTTCTGCGTCTTTATGATAAGCTAATTGCTATCAGGGGTTCGGTGGAAGATCAGAAACTGCTTTGTAGTAACTGAACTGGATCTCTGTGATTTCCACTTATTATTACAATAAATTTTGGTTTCTTTAAATAATTAAATTACGTTAGTGGTGTAATAATTTATTAAGTGAAAATAAAATTATTATTATTATTTGATAAGTATGGTTTGAGCAGAAGATAGTATTGGCGAGGAAAAATATGTTTGATCTTAAACAGTAGTCCATTATGCCATACACGGTCAAATGCGTGTTTAACGTCTAGGAAGATTGCTGAAAAGTACTTCTTTCTATTGAGCGATGTTTGAATGATATTGGTTATTCTATGACACTGTTGTATAGCGGAGTGCCCTCTCCTAAACCCAAACTGGTGGTAGGGAATCTATTCGTCTAATATAGCAGCTTCGTTAATTCGTTTTAGTATTAACTTTTCAAAAAGTTTCGATACGACAGGTAGTAAGCTGATTGAACGCTACGACTGAACTTCGTTTGGCGGCTTCCCAGGTTTTTGGATTAGGATAATTTGCGCAAACTTCAATTGCAAAAGCCAATAGGTTAACCGTAGCATTGAGTTGAAGAGTGCTAGTAAGAATTGCTACCCTCTTCTTGGTAGTTGTTTGATTACGATGCCCTTTATTAGATCTTAGCCTGGCGCTTTTGTATTACTAAGGAACTTTATTTCATTTCGTAATCAGTTACTTGTACATTATTTAATTGGGAGGGATAGTTGCAACGGTGCATCGAGAAAGTTGTCAACATCTTCATTAGCCTCATTGGAGTTAGGTGTAAATACCTCCGCTAAGTGTTGGGCATTTTTACGTAATGGAGGAACTTGTAGTTGAGGTCTCTTGAATCCATAGTAGCTTTCCAAATACTATAGTCATCTTTGCATAGGCTACTTATGTAGATCTGAAATGATTCATTCCTTGTCTCTGTCATTTTCTTCGTAAGCTTGTTGGTAAGTTGATTGTATATAGTTTTGTCGTGGATATTACGTGTACGCTGCCTGACTGCCCTAGCCTTTCTTTTTTCTTTTACCAGTTCGCATATTTCTTTTGGAACATTAGGTGGGTTACGTTTTTGGTCAATCAGTGGTGTTGCACTCCACACTGTCTCTTGTATTGTCATTATAAAATGATTTACTGCACTTTCTAGCTCTTCTGATGATTTTAATCTCACGTTAGTATCTATGCATTCATGCACATACTGTTTAAACTTACCCCAATCAGTTCGACTATTACAAAGTACTGGCTTGGGTTGTTTCATGATTATTGTGGTGCTGATGGTAGCAAGTACTGGACTATGATCTGAAGGTAGGTCATAGCTAGGAGAAACATCTACATAATTTCTTGAAATGCCAGCAGCTATGTAAAAATTTAATAAATCCGGAATCTTATTTACATCGGTTGGCCAGTGTATTGGAGTGCCAGTTGAGATATATCGATAATTGTTGTCCGTAATCCATATCGTATGCTTACAGTTAAAATCGCCGCCAACTAGAAATTTCTGACCGAGTGAGTTGAAGAAGGGTTGTAATATGTCTTTGGTTAATTTATGTTTTGGAAGACAACACACAGCAGCTATCGTGAGTGGGAAGCTTACTGACTTCAATAACTGAAGCTTGTAAGACGGGTTCTTCGTACTTCAGCAGTTCATGATGTAAAATTGTGTCACGCATAATAATAGCCGCACCACCATGGGCTGTGTTGTCCGGATGTTCAGTGTGATAGATGTGGTATTGAGCTATTTTTATGAACGTTCTTGTTGCGAAATGAGTTTCAGATATGAGTAGGATATCAATATTATTCATTTTAAGAAAGACTTCCACCTCTTGTTTTTTGTTTTGGAGGCCGTTGGTGTTCCGTAATGCAATTTGTAAGAATTTGGCCATTAATTAACTAGTTTGGTAATCACTTTTGTAAGCATGTTTAGGATCATGCTGTTTTGTTGTAGCAATTGATTAAACATTCCCTTGAATTCAGCAAGGAATTGCGTACGGGTAAGGTCATTTGATGTTTGTGGTTTATTTGCTGCTATGTGGTTATAGGTAGTTACTGGTGTTTTAGTGAAATCGTTTGTTGTTGGAGAAGAAAGAAAATCCTTTATATTCGGTTTATATTGAGCATGTTGTTGCCAATTTGGGTGAATCTTGTTTTGTAAATCTCTGTAGACTGTAATTTGCCCGATGCGACCTTTTGCATGTGTCCCTAGTTTTAGCGCACGTTTTGCAGTCATGGTTTCCACCACATTTAACACACGCATAGGGGCGATTGCAGTACGGTTTGGTGTGATTCTAATTTTGGCATCTTGTACATTAAGCCAAATTTGTGTTTTTCTTAGGCGGTTCCACAGATATTTTTAGGTTTTGCAGATATTGCAATTTATAGATATCTTTATTATTTACTGCAGGTTCTAGATCTACAAAAAATAACGGTAGGGCCTCCTTAGTTTATCTATGTTTTATGTTTATAATATTCCTAACTTTATGATTTTTCAATGCCAGTTGAAATTATATCATTTGTTGGGGTTGTGGGATGTAGATATCGTATAACCACTCTGTACGCACGATCTTGTTTAGTTTGATATGTGTGGTGAATAACATTGTTGTCAATGAAATAGTTGATGAGTTTCCTGTATGAGTCAGGTGTGTGTAGATTGATCTTAACGACATTATTTGCCATACATTAGGTGATATATTGCTTTTGTTCAACTATGTGTTTTATACTATCCACCATATCCTGATAGTTCATTACTTCTTGCACAAAGATTGGCGGTGGCTTTGGTATTTTATCGGGGTGCTTCGCATTGTTAGTTTCGCGGCTGCTACGGGCTACGTCTGTTACTTCTAGTAAGCCTGAGAATTTGTTTGTTTGTGTAAATTTCAAATGTCCGTATAAGTATAACTTACTGTTCTCATATTACGATTAATTATAGTTTCAACAAGTAATGTTGTAACTATTCTAAATACGTTTTGTTAACGTTGCAGCTATTACCGCTTCTCGCATCCTAAGCACAGTCGGTTTTCGTCGTTCCATTCTTCTTCTCGCAATCAAAGTTAATAAACAAAAATGTAATAATTAATAAATTTTCTTATTTTGCTTTTTAAATCAGAATTAAGTGGTCGTCAGAAAAGTAGTGGTCGTTGGAAAGGCACAGTGTAAAACTCATGCTGAATGGATATTCCAGCACTACAATATACTATTCTTCATTCAGTTTACATATTCAAAAAATTTTGAATAGATAGAAAAGCACATTTTAATCAACTTTTTTTAAGTAATTTTTTTTCTATCTTGGCTACTAAACACATTTATCCAAATTATTTTCAAAAAATTTAAAATTTAACAGATAACGAAGGTCACGTGACAACTTTTGTTTGGCCCAATCATCAGCCATCGCCTAACAGCAACGCTATACCGGTCATAAGATCCTTTTTGATAACACTTCCATTATCTGCCAATCCTAACTATTCTTTACCAGAAAGATTCGCGAAGCCATTAAGATGTACAAACACTCTAATAATCTCAATCGGGACGAAGGCTTTCCCCTTCCCCGAAAGTGCTAATTTGTAAGTCCAGCCCACCGCGACTCTGCCGCAACCGCACTTAAAGTAAATTCTCACCTTTCTCCTGTCGATAGTTAGAAGAGTTTCGCCTCTGGCGTGGTTACACGTTGTGTTTCCGTGCTTGAAGTGCTTTACAAAAGTGGGCGAAACGTTGAGTTCTTCTACCTCAATAATGACTCGGTCCAATCCCGGAAGTCGTTTATTGCTTAATGACAATAACCGTGAAAGCCTTCGAAATCAGAAACAAACTAGGCTGTGAATTTTAACATAAAGAGATATTGAAATGAATGAAACTAAATGCATGTCATGAACCTAATAATTTATTTCAATAAAATTTTTTGAATTGCTGTAAAATTACAGAGAAGTATGTGAAATTGCATGCAGTACTATAGCGAGATATTATAATAATTAATAATTATGTAATTTATTATATTTATTTTAAATAAAGTTATATTATTGCAATATATTAGATCGCTTCTTAAATAATAAATAACAAAAACTCATAAAAATAATATACACATACTTCTCAAAACAGTTAAAGGATATTTTTAACAGTAATTTAGAAAAAACAGGCAGTTAACATGTGTAACTATTTTTTGCAAGTGATAAAATATATTTTAAAAGTTTTGAACAGTGTATTAGGTTATATTAATACATCGCTTAAATAACGAAAGAAGTTATAATTAGAAGTAGGTGCAATAAGAAAGTTATAAAAATTAAATAAATATAATTAAAATATTAGTAGGAAGCACAATTTCACATTTATTGAAATCATTATATTATTTTTTTTCTGAAATTGTTTATGCAAAACCACCTAAACAACATTTTAAAAAACAAGTGTTTATAGGATAGGTTGTTTTTCGTGAACTTAAGGAGACCATTCTGATGGGGCGCTTCTCCTTCTACTTTTTGAAGGAAAAATGATATTATATCTATTCATCATATTAATGTTACACAATATTTTTTCATCAATTTTAAGCTAGCCTTGTGTCCGATTTAAATATCCATCCACGAAGCATTGGAAGGCACGGAATGCTATCTCGCAAGCATCGGGTGACGCTTCTGTTTTGTCGCACTTTTCCAGTACATTAATTGCGTAATCTCTGTCCGGAAAATGTAGTTCAGTTGTAGCCAGAAATTGCTTTAATTGAAACTGCCCAGATTGAGTCATAATGCCTATTCTAACAGCTACGCATTTTATGAAACATTTCGTCTTTTCATCTTCTGGAAACATCTGTGGCGCCACCTCCAAAGTGGATGAATTTATATTGTTTTCTTTAATACAGGGTGGGATACTGGTGTCCAGTTCTTGGTCCAACTAGAATAGTAAAATGTTGTAGTGAACTTGAATTATTTAGTTACATGTAAGGTAGCCGTAATTAATAACCATTGAGTGACATAAGCAGGAAAGAAGAGATATGCAGAATGCACCAATCAATAAAAGAAATAATATGTCAAAAAGTGAACAATGAAAATCCAGAATTTTGACGTTTCTTGACCAATCAAAAAATATCAGTGGATATATCTTCCTAGAAGGTATTCAAGTGACTATTTTAAACAAATGATTTTTATTAGAAAAAGTCAATATTAGTGTTCTGTAACTATAGAAATTGCGTAGTTTGTTACTAGATTTACTGAAAACTAATTTGAAAAAGTGGTTTGGTTCATTGAATAGTCCCTCGAATGCCATTCTTAGTCAAAGTTAATTAAGTAGGTTATTTTTGCGGTAGTATCACTACTCACCTCCATTGCGCTTGGGATTAGGACTCGTGCTAAAGCACTCGTTCTAATCACATTCGTGATACCACCGCAAAAATGGTCGACATGGTATTATAAGTGAGTATTAATAAATCTTATTTAGCGAGAAAATTTGATATGGATTTATTGTATTAATGTGTTCATACCTTTCGCTGCAAACAATTTGTCGATAGAAAAAACGTTAATAAAAATATAGAAAACACCTTCATCTTGCCTTCACAGTTTTCGACTGCACTATTACACTGCTGAAATAATAGTAGGCAGGACAGAGTGGTATATTATTTAGCTTATCTGTGCCACTGGAAAGACGTATCTCGTGTTACATAATACATTGATCACTTAAAATTTAATAACAGGTTAACTGGTTTGCGTCACCTATGCTAATTTCTGTAGCTGCTGCTAATTTGTTTAGGTGTTGAACAGTTAGAAGGAGTTGCTCATCATGTTTTTATCTTCTGGAATGCAATAATTAGTTACTTGGGCATGAGACCAGGCGATTTTTTTGGTAATAGTGTATTACTAGCGAATGGCTTTGCCGGTATTTTTACGAATGTTTGTTATTTTGGCAAAGTCGCGAAGCAAACTAACTTGGTGAAATTCCCGATTCGAAGGCGATGGAAATTGTCAAGGTTAGCGTGTCGAGAAACTTGAATAACAAATGTTGCGAGCAAAAATTATAACTCCTAAATAGATTTTCACTTATAATACCATGAGTAGTCAAAGTTATGTCGAATATTTTTACTGTGGTATCACGAATGTCCATAGCACTTAGGTTCGATTAGAACAAGTGCGCTAGCATGAGTCCTAATCCCAAGCATGAGTAGTGATACCAGCGCAAAAATATTCTACTTAACTCTCACTAAGAATAGCATTCGAGGGACTATTCCATGAACCAAACTACTCCTTCAAATTAGTATTCAGTAAATCTAGCAACAAACTACGCAATTTCTATAGTAACAGAACACCAATATTGACTTTTTCTAATAAAAATCACATTTGTTTAAAATATTCGGTTGACTAGTCCCCTCAGATTATATAACCCAATCCCATCAATCAATTTTCAAAATTTGAACCAATCAAAGTCGAATACAGCGAATATTTGGCACTAGTGCAATACCCGGGTATTTGCACAAGTGCAATATCGAGTATTTGCGGGAAGAAGAGCAAACCAGCTAGATACACAAGAAATTTCAGAAATAAAAACTGCAAACTCTTTAAAAATGAATAGTGTGTTATACAAATGATGACATTTTTTCGAGGAATAGTCTTGCAATATTCCCCGAGTGCATTCTGTATAATTCGAATATTTCTCTCGAGAAATACTCGAGAACGCGAAGCGTTCGAGAGAAATATTCGAATAATACAGAATGGACTAGGGATATAACTACTGAATACCTTCTAGGAAGATATATTCGCTGATATTTTTTTGATTGGTCAAGAAACGTCAAATTATGGATTTTCATTGGTCACTTTTTGACAGATGACAGATGAATTGAATAGTCATATACAATACCGTGAGCGGTCGACGAATTGCCGAACATTTTTGTATATGTAAAGTATATGAGTGTTTATAGCTTCGATATAAATTTTGAAGCAATAAACAGGAATAAACACTGACAAAAATGTATGCAATTCGTCGGCTGCAACCGGTATTTGAAGGACTATTCAACGAACAAAATTGACATTTCTTAGTAATTAATAAATTATATCACGTCCTTGTAAATAAAAATCTGTTGATGTGATAGTAATTTGTACAACTAGTTTTGAAAGTCATATTTTTTTCATGAATTTGCAATTTGATAACTAGGGTTAATCCCGAGTTAATCAAGCAAATAGATGAAAAAAATTCTTTTGAAACGTGTTGTACACGTAGTTTTTGTTGCATAGTGATCTCTTGCTCGAAATTTAGTCGAAAAGAACTTCGTAATTGACAACTGTCAAATTGACATTTCAATAAAATAGTTAAAAAAGTGTACTTTTTTCACGATTTTTGCGTTAAAACAAGTGGAACTTTGAATACGATTTTTCGTTAAAAAAAGACGACTTTCACGATCACTATGCAACAAAATCTGGTGTGATACACTTACCCATCTTCCTTTTACAGTGATCTTATAATTAGCCAAAAATTATGATTTTTAATTTCCAAGCATTTGTCAAAAATTTTCAAAAATTGCAAATTCTACAAAAACGGTACAAAATAGAGAGTTAGTTGAAGAAACAATTTTTTTCTAGAATTTTAAGCTGAATTCAAAAATGTAATAATATACCGGGTGTTGTATTTAAAATAGGAGTTAATCAAAAATATAGGAAAAAAAACAAAAGAAACCCATTTTAGAAGTATTCAACTGGAAAATCGCTTATCTCAAATCAATACACATTAAAAATGTAATAAAAATATAAAGTTTGAAAAAAATCGTTAGAGCCGTTTTTGAAAAATCGAAAAAAAATGAAAAATCACAAGAGTAAATTTTCTTCAAAAGATGGCTGTGTCATCTACATAGTAAATAAAACTTATATATGAAGTTTGAACGCCATACCTCTTTTCGTTTTTGAGATATTCTGTTCACAGACACACAGACAGACAGACAGACCAATGAAAAATACGTTTTTTGGGACCAGGGGACTCTAAAACGTGAAGATCTGTTGAAAACTCAATTTCGAATTTTTGGGGTGAATCCAATACTTCCTTTATCGTAAAAGGAAGTAAAAATAAATTATCAACTTTGACATTGCTTATATCATACTTGATGACTTTTACAGGTAGTTAAATAAATCTCACAGGAAGAGAAAAAATTGTCATTAAAATTCCTCTAGCGGAATTGTTGCACAATTTTACGCTGGTTGGTGCAAATAACAGAAATACTAAATTATCATTCGTTATTAGTTAACATGAAGGGGGTGAGCTGAATAGTTTCAACTATTTCCCAAATAATGACGCAGAATGAAAGTTTAAATGCTGTCTTTAATATACCGCCTGATTAAGAGAACATATTTGGTGTTTGACATGGATGCAAGTGAAAAAAATGAAGTGATATCACAAGGAAAAAGTTTTGATTTTTTAGCAGTTTAAAAACACACGTTAAATTTTGAACAATTATGGCATTTGATTGGACAATAGAGATGTGGGAAATAGTTGTATATAGGGTGTCCGTTTTCCGAGTACATGCAAGAGGGATTTTTTTATAACTTTTCAGAGAGCGAAACAAAGTGGCACATTTATTGATTTTAGATGTCATTTAGTAACAAATTATATTTTATGCAAAATGTAGGGCTAAAATTAAGGTACATCGCAATTTATTAGAAAAGTTAGATTGTACTAATTTACAATCTTATCGAAAATAATACCAATTTAATGTATATAAAAAGCTGCCCCGATAACAATGACCGTCACTTCCACACAACACATTTTAATTGGAATCTATATTGGAAAACTATTATTTTGCTTAGAAATAGAAATAAGAATCATATGTTTCCATCATACATATATAAACGAGTAAAGTCCGTCCATCATGCTGTATCGTTATCGATGTAATTTACTTGTCCCCGATCGGGCTTGATTGATTGATTGATTGATTGATTAAAGCAGGGATTTAGATGGGTTAGTAGTGAGCCCAGTTTTGCACTTCGACTCTGTGGTCTTTTGTGCCCCCCCTGACCCTATTAAAATAGATCTGCACCTTCAACGAGTTGTAGGAGGTGTTTTACGAGGTGCTCGTGTGTGAGAGCTGCTCCGTGTGGAGTTCCCCCGAAAAGTTGCTGTCTTTTGCGGAGTAACGCTGGACAGTCGAAGATTATGTGTGAGGCTGTCTCCTCCTCTTCCTGACATAATCTACAGAGTATGTCCCCTCTGTATATGCCTATTTTGTGTAGGTGTTTTCTCAGGTGGCAGTGTCCTGTGACTAGTCCTACCAGCCGTCTGATCTGAGTTCGTCCTAGATGGAGTACATCGGTTGTTAGTCTGCGAGAAGGCGTTCTAATTATTTCCTTCCCCAGTGTTTGTCCCTGTGTGGCATCCCAGCGAGAAGCGTGTTGTCTAACGGTCCATTTTTCTATCGCTGTTCGGATGCTTTGTTTGGGTATACCAAATACAGGTTCTGGGCCTATAAATGGGGTAGATGCACCAGCTTTTGCGAGGGCGTCTGCCGCTTCGTTTCCCTCTATCCCTGTGTGCCCTGGCACCCAAATGAGCTGAACAGTGTTCTTTTCAGCTAGGAGTGTCAGGTGATTTAAGCATTCTCTTGTTAGCACAGAGCTTACACGAGGTGATTCAAGCGCTTTCAGTGCCGCTTGACTGTCAGAAAGTATGCTTATGCGTTGTTGGGAATACCCGCGTTTTGCATTTTCCTGGACGCATTGCATTATAGCAAAGATTTCAGCTTGAAAGACTGTGGCTTTGGTCCCAAGAGATACACTAATGTCCTCTTTTGGTCTTACGCCATGTATTCCAGCACCCGTGCCCTCTGCTGTTCGGGATCCATCTGTGTACCAGACTAGCCCATTTGGCAGGTGGGTTGAGGTTTCTTGGGTCCAGTCATTGCGATCGTACCTCACAGTGAAAGGTTTGTCAAAGGAATACTCTGGAAGGCTGTAGTCTGAGCCCATTTTTAAGATGGGGTTACCTTCGCCCACTTCCTGTATCCGTTTGTGTCCGCACCGTTCCTGGTTGGTGTTCCAGTTTCCGGTGGTTTTCATTCTGTATGCTCCAATCTGGGCTTCCCCTTTTAGATATATGTCTAGAGGTGTTAGTCCCAAGAGAGCTTCCATAGATGCTGTTGGAGTGCTATTCATAACTCCACAGATGCACAAACAGGCCAGTCTCTGTATCCTGGATAGTTTTTTAATTGCTGTTTTTTGTTCTACCTTTGGCCACCATACCAAGGTGCCATAGGATATCACGGGTCTGACTACTGTTATGTAGTACCAATGAACCATCATTGGTTTCAGTCCCCATGTTTTACCAAACATGCGTCTACCCATCATGAGGGCCATTTTTGCTTTGTTTGCTATTTTGTCTAGGTGTGCATTCCAGTTTAGTTTTGCATCTAGGGTAATACCCAGATATTTAACTTCCTGGCTAACCTGAATTCTTTCACCAAAGATTGTAAGGTTGTTGAAGGCCTCTACATTTCTTTTCTTAGTGAAAGGTATTATAGATGTTTTGCTAGGGTTTACCTTGAGGTTTTCCCTATTGCACCATGCCTGAGTGATGTTCAGTGCCCTTTGCATGAGAGCTGCAATGATGGTTGGATACTTGCCCCTTATGAGAATGACTATGTCATCTGCATAACCTTGGGTGTAGAACCCTTCGTCATTGAGTGTCTGCAGGAGATCGTTCACTACCATGTTCCACAGTAGTGGGGATAGTACACCCCCTTGTGGACAACCTCTGACAGCACGTGCCTTGAGGGATTCTTCTCCCAAATCGGCCTGTATCTGGCGCCCCTCTAACATGGTTTTTATCCATCTGTTTGTGATGTCGTCCACGCCATGTCTTAGGGTTGCAGTCATTATTGATTCGAAGGAGGTATTATCAAATGCTCCCTCTATGTCCAGGAAAGCAGCTAGGGCTACTTCCTTGTTGGTTATCGACATTTCTACCCTACTGAGTAGGTTGTGAAGTGCCGATTCACATGATTTTCCTGGTTGATATGCATATTGGCTACGATGTATGGGATTGTCTTTCAAGACCCCATCTCGTATGTGCCTGTCTACCAGTTTTTCCATAGTCTTTAGACAGAAAGACATTAGGCTAATCGGTCTATATGCCTTTGGCAGGGTGTACGATGCTCGCCCTGGTTTGGGAATGAAGACGACCTTGATCGGTCTCCACGCCAGTGGCAAGTAGTTTCCCGCTAGGCATAGGCGAAAGATCTTAATTAGGATCGGTACCAGAAGGTCTATTCCCCGCTGCAGTAGAGCGGGGAAGATTCCATCTGGTCCGGGTGATTTATAAGGTGAGAAGGATTTTACAGCCCACTGTACCTTGCTGTGACTGATCACTTCCCTAGCTACCTTCCACTCGTCTCTCGCGGGCCTTTTTGAGAAGTTGCTAGGGACTGGCTGTGATGTTATGTTAGCCTGATCAGCCATCAGTGCTCCTGGAAAGTGTGCTTGAATTAGCATTTCCAGGGTTTCCCTTTCACTAGTTGTGTATTCCTGTGTCGGTTTTAGCATGTTCCCGACTGGATTTAAGGGGTCTTTTGACAGAACTTTGTGGAGGCGTGCTGTTTCTGTGGTGCCTTCAATGTCCCCACAGAAGCTCCTCCATGAGTCTGTTTTTGCTTTTCTCAGAGCTTTGTTATATTCGGTTAGAGCCTGGGCGTGTTGGCCCCACTCTCCGTTCCTTTTTGCTCTGTTAAAGAGTTTTCGTGCTCTTTTCCTCAGGTTGGCCAGGTGTTCATTCCACCATATGACCTTCCTGTTGGTCTGTCTCTTTCTCAATGGACAGTTGTTTTCATATGAGGTTAGTATGGCGTCATTCATTTGGTCCACAATTACCTCAATGTCTGCTGGCGTATGGATATGGGTTTTAACATCGGATAACTTGCTAAGAAGTTCCTCCCTGTATGCAGCCCAATCAGTTTTCCTGGGATTTCAATAGGTTATTGTTGCCTTTTCAAAATCTGCCAGGAAGTACTCAATGTGTCTATGATCAGACAGTGATGGTTCGTTAGATACGCGCCATTGTATTACTCTGTCCTGCAGTCCAGCCGTGGACAGAGTTATGTCAATGACTTCTTGCCGACGTCGAGTTACAAAAGTGGGCTCACTACCTCGGTTAAGTATTTGTAAGTTATTACTTACCAAATATTCCAGGAGATCGGTTCCTCTCTGGTTTGTGTCCGTGCTGCCCCATGCAGTGTTGTGCGCATTGGCATCGCAGCCTGCTAAGAACTGGAGGCGGTTGGCCTCGCAGAACGTTACAGTTTCCATCAACTCTGTGCTTGGTGGAGGGTTGATGGCATCGTAGGGAAGGTATACGGAGGATATCACTACCTGCCTCTCGTTGCCCTCCCTAATTTGTTTCAGTTTAATGGTTGTTAGATCCCTAAAACATAAGTTGTACAGAGCCATGTATTTTACCCCCCTTCTTACATAAATACATGTCCTGGGTATATCAGAGGATTTATCGTATATTAACTCACCTCTGGCTTGTCCGAGTCCCATTATTTGGCCCCTTACTATCCATGGTTCTTGGATGAGGGCCACATCAATGTCCTCGGTTTGTAACCGGCTGCATAATACAGCCGTGGCTCCCCTACTGTGTTGGAGGTTTACTTGCAGTAGCCTCAGGACACTTGCTGGTGCTGGCGCCATCTTGTCCGTCAGGGGTAGGTACAGATAAACATCTGAATGTTGCTCTGCCTAGGCCTAAACATGGCTTCATGTTCAGGTTACGGAGAGTGGTTAGGGATGCCTCGTCGATCAACATGATCAGTGTCCTGCCTTTAGGCTCCGATACACTGTTGATGACTCGCCAGTCCTCTGTCTTCAGCCCCTTGTTCTGGGTCTTAAGGAGATCAAGGATATCCTTCTGCGGTTTGGTACTAAAGGGTTTGGGAGCCCACATAAGTACTTTGGCCGCATTCAGGATCTCCTTGGCTGGTCCTACTCTGAGCCTAGCTCCCTCCCACAGCTGGAGGTTTGGAGTCGTGGTTGTCAGCCATGACTTCGTTTCCTCGCTCTTGCAGGAGAGGATGACTGCACCTTTTTCAAAGTAGCAGCTGTTGAACTGTGGTCCTGTTCCTTCCCCTCCGGGTTGGATTTGTCCCAACAGTGCGGACTGAATTTCTTCGGCTTGTTCCTCCGTCAGGCGTGTCTCTGGGAAGTCCTGAGGAGCTATAGCCATTTTTAATCCTTTAAGGGCTTCCTTAAAGGTTTCTTTCCTCACTGCATTATCATCAGTGCAGGACTTTTTTGCAGTTGTCGCGGTTTGGGAGTTTGGTGTGCTCCCGTCGGACCTCTGCCTCTTTTTAGAAAGTGTAGTAGCCGGTACGCCTGAGCCGCCAGCTATTTCTCCTTTCTTAGAAGGTGTAGTAGCCGGTACGCCTGAGCCGCCAGCTGTTTCACCTTTCTTAACACTGCCGGTGGGAGCGTGTGAGCTCTCGTCACGGTTTGTGTTAGGTTTCTTGGGGTTCTTTCTCCTATGGCGTATGGGTTCGCCAAGAGCTTTGGCCCTCTCGATTGCGGCTTTCCGTCTCTGTGCTCCAGAAAGCCGTTGCAGTGACACCTTTTCGATTTTGGAGGTTAGGGTATCAGCCTCCAAATCGACGGTGGTTCCCTCCTCAGTTATGGTTTTTTCAGCCACATCTGATTTGGGTGATTTCAACAGGGCTTCTTCATCCCCGCTGGAAAGGTTAGGTAATATGTCTTCGTTATCCATATTGTTCCCACGAGTATGGGGGAAAGGGTTTCGACACGCACGGAGCCCCCTGCATACGTGAAGGGCTAAATACAACGGGGTGCGCCAGGTGCCCCGAGGTTGGTCGCTAGGGACCAGGTTGCCTCCTGGCCATGCATCCCTTCGGCGCGCACCGTACCTTGGGATTAGGGGGGTTTTTATAGTGGGGCCCCATCCACACAAACCAGGCGGTTAAGCCCAGTTCCCCGTGCCCCAGGTTGACACTACCCTGAGCGCCGAAGGCCACTCAGGGGTCGTTGCATCAAACACTGGTGGTTTACGGTATGCGAGTTGGTCTGCGACAGCTGTGCTGCTGACCAGTCATTCCCGTAAAGGGTCGTGGCCGTTCCCCTATCCGCCACCTGGGGACGCACCCGGTCGGCGCTCAACCGACATGGCAATTAAGCCATGCTCTCGGGCCCGATCGGGCTTACTTGCTTTAGAGACATCTAGCGGCAATGGCACAAGCTTTGCTGCTATAAGCATGGCCGACTAAATTAAATACTATGGCCTGCACATATGAACACCTGCTGCAGTCACCTATTGTGAGAATTTAAAGGCATTATAGTGTGTTTCTTACCTCAAATCTGACGTTGAAAAGGTCAGATGCACCGTGGAATCTCAGTTTAGTGGTTTTGTTGAAATTTAACAATTTTTAGTAAATCAATACCTTAACTAAGTTTATTTGTGGAAGTTTTAATCCACGGTCTTGCAGATAAATTAATCGTATAAAGGTTCCTGGCACAGTAGTTGACAATAATGGGGAGATACAATTATCACAGGTAATCTTTTGTTGTATTTTTCTAATTATGTACCTCGATACAAATGCTATGGATGCTGAATAAAAGTTGGTTTCAGGCATATAATTGATTTTTAAACTTTGGATTTTCAACCGTAATCCTACTATATACTGGTAATAACAATCCTTCGCTATTAATGGATGCTGTTGGGAGAGATCATATATCTAATACTTACTATATTGCTAGCGGCTATAAGTGGGAAACTCACCGATGAAGTGAAACACACAACCAACTCCTTCATGTATACGGTGAGCTGTGCGCAACCGCGGCGGCGTCGTCCGCCCAATGGGGAAGTGGTCAAGTTTAAAATTCGCTTCTAAAGGCGGAGTTCGAATTCCCACGCATGCGCAGGAGACGCGTTATACTCCAAGTGATACTATGTCGGCGCCGTAATGTTTTCTGAAGTTTCCAGGCCCTACCAGCAATATATGTGTATTATATATATGGGAGAGATGACAGTTGGCCAATACTACTAGTAAAACTGCGATATTTGAACTGGAAGATGATTTAACAATTCCACACCGCAAAATTTGCTTTAGTGCATATTCTGCATATTTTCTCAACTAAGGATGTACACAGAGCTGGACTGAGTGTAGAGTGAAAGTTAAAACGTTTTTTGGCGATAACAAGAAGAGCTGAACTGTTACGATAGCGATAACGTTATGAGTGTCAATGGTTAACTACACAGCTTGTTTAACTTTTATCAGCACAGACCTGCAAGGAGTTTCTTGTGAAGGCTGCAAAAAACAATACCATGCTTCTTATGTGGCAAAAAGGACGATATTCTTCGATTCTTAGATACTATACCGTGGCTACTATGAAAATGCTCCTAATCTCCCAATGTGCAAAGAATTGTCTGGTACTTGATATTGCAGGAGTAGAAGTGGAGGCAGCTCGGCGGCCATTTTGTTTTTAATTGAGCTAATTAATTTGATATCAAATTGATTAGCTACCGAATTACGCGGATTAGCTACCGAATTACGCGAATTAGCCGCCATTTTGTTTTTAATTGACCTAATTAAATTGATATCAAATTGATTAGCTACCGAATTACGCGGATTAGCTACCGAATTACGCGAATTAGCCGCCATTTTGTTTTTAATTGACCTAATTAAATTGATATCAAATTGATTAGCTACCGAATTACGCGGATTTGCAGCCGAATTACGCGAATTAGCCGCCATTTTGTTTTTAATTGACCTAATTAAATTGATATCAAATTGATTAGCTACCGAATTACGCGGATTAGCTACCGAATTACGCGAACTAGCCGCCATTTTGTTTTTAATTGACCTAATTAATTTGATATCAAATTAATTGACCTAATTAAAAAAGGGGTTAGCTACCGAATTACGCGGATTAGCTACCGAATTACGCGAATAAGCTTCCGAATTACGCGAATAAGCTCCCAAATTACGCAATTGACCCGCGAATTACGCGAATTAGCTCCCGAATTACGCATTTGACCCGCGGATTAAATTAATTGACCTTGATTGACCCCGCGAATTAAATTGATATCATTTTGATATCAAATAGATTAGCTACTGAATTACGCGAATTAGCTCCCGAATTACGCAATTCACCCGCGAATAAATTAATTGACCTTGATTGTTCCCGCGAATTAAATTGATATAATTTTAATTAACCTAATTATTTTAATCGCTGTAATTAATTAAAGAATTAAAAAGGGATTAGCTACCGAATTACGCGAATAAGCTTCCGAATTACGCGAATAAGCTCCCGAATTACGCAATTGACCCGCGAATTACGCGAATTAGCTCCCGAATTACGAGACTTCTGTCTCGGTCCCATTGTGCGACGTTGCCATTTTTATTTCCTGCGAGTTAATTTGATCTTGATTGTTCGATTAAACTGGTCGCCATTTTGGATTTACGCCACGAGGATAGCTATGTCTCACTCTTCCTTATTGAGTAGCCGACCCTCTCTCTCTCTTCTGCCGCGATTCAAAAATCTCGATTAAAAATGACTCATAATTAATTAACTCCTCCATTTTGAATCTAACTACAGTGTTGCCAATTTATTCTCTGTTCCACGAGCCTCTCTTTCTAGTGTATTTGCGGCGTTGTCGTTTTGTATGTCTTTCTCTCTTATACCTGTAATTGAAGGTAGCTATGTCTCACTCTTCCTTATTGAGTAGCCTTTCCTCTCTCTCGCTCCCATTGCGGGGCGGCCATCTTTGTTTTTTTCTTTCTCTCTTCGTAGCATATGTTGTTCCCCTAGTCAGGTTTTTATACAACCATGATTGAATGCATGCGATTTTAATTGACAAAATCATTCGTGCAACATATAACTTTAAAATTGTTATTTTAACATGTAGTTTCCTGGTCGAAATAGAACGGTCAGCATAAAATTTATGTGCGATGAATGCTGAGTCTTGTAAAATTTCCTGTCACAACCTGCAGCGACAGACCGGTGGAGGACAAAGGAGTTGACCGTCAACTTTGCAAGTCCCTGCCTGTATGTAGTAAACAAAGTCACAGCGCAGCTGCAATATGAGTTTAGTTTAGTCATTCGCTGTTACAACCGTGCTTCACTTACAGATGCATCGAATTTGTTTTAAGCATTTACTGTGTCAACTGTGAGCCGTTTACAAGTGCATTGATTTTGTTTTCACCCCGTCTACAAGTGTACCTAAGATGGACCCCAGAACTTCCAGCAGCGGGGAAGTAGCTCGCAATATGGACCATAAAACAAGTAAGAATATGTCGTTTCCTAATAAAAAGCAACGTCGCGCAGTGCCGCCTGTAGCAGTCGACACCCAGGGAACTTCACCGCAACTCACCATCACTGCGGAGGACCTTCGAGTGTTTGCTGAGGAAACGATGCAATCCTACGACGTGACCACGGACATGCCGGCCGAGGACCGTCAAACCAGGCGTGAAAAGAAGCGTCTGCTGTGCGACCTCTACGTGCCCCTAAACAACAGCGTAAGTAAAGCGCTGCATCTAGGTCTGGACCCCTATAAAGAATTTGAAGTGGTCGTCAGAATCCTGAAAACGGACATCGGAGCTGGTGTTTCCTTCATGGCCGACGACTTCATAGCTTTTCTGCAGGCGTTGGGGGATGCCCTAGCGACCCACGAACCTTTCAAACTACACCTCCCCGAGCACTCTGTGGAATATGTGGCCAACGATACCTGGAAAATCATCTCCACGGACCCAGCAAATAAATTCGCCATCTACATCACCTACGACACGCTGAAAAATCTGATCCCCATGTATAACCTGGTGGTAATTAAAATTAACGAGCTAAAACGAGTAAAGTGCGCGTTTGAAAAGTTCGGTAGTGCCGTTGCTATGAAAGTCCAGGACCTAGAAAATGTTCGCCTGGACGATTCAATTATTTTTAATACGTTACGTTGTGATTTCGCTAATAACATTATGCTATGGGAACTTGTATTCAAATTTAAAATGTTTGTCGCAAACGAAATTCAAAACATGATTGATAATGGTGATCTAAAACTGTACAATGCTTAATTTATGGCTTTATATTTATGTCTGTATATATTTATGTAAATAAAAACATGTTAAACCTATTTGCTTTTTAATTATGCGAATAGTGCTGATTTATACACACGGCAGGTTGGCCGAGCGGTAAAGGCGCCGGTCTTAAGAACCGGTCTCGTAAGAGTTCGAGGGTTCAAACCCCACACCTGCCATAAAAAAATTTATTTATTTTAAGTGTTCTAATTTTAAAATTTAGTTTATTCACGACCGCTCTACTGTAATAATTCCAGTATAAATGCAAACCGAGGAAAATAAAAACGCAATTGACCACAAATTAACATAAATTTGAATAAAACAGAGAATTTCGTTGAAAAATGTTCTGTTTTAGTTTAAAAACTCCAGTATAAATGCAAACGAACGAAAATAAAAACGCAATTGGCCACAAAGTAACATAATTTTGAATAAAAAAACGACATTTTTATCCAATAAGCGATAAAAAATACACCATCTCACATTATTTCACTTAAAAAATGATCACAATTCGTTTTATAAATCGTTTTGTAAAACGAAAATGATGTAAAAACAGTTTTAAGAGTTAATTGTAAGCATAATTTTGCAAATGTTTTACACTTTTTTCTCTAACTTGTTGCAGTTTTAGCAAGATTTGAATAAAAAACAGCAATTTCTGCAGCAGTTTTAGTAAGATTTGAATAAAAACACACAATTTCGCTGAAAAATGTGTTGGTCCACATCATCTCACATAAATTTTTACAAAAACTGACATCATGTCACTTGAAATTATACAAAAAACGACATTTTTTACTCAACATACAACGAAAATTGAACAAAAATCACTCAATTACACAGTATCCCACATAAATTTTTACAAAATCGCCATCATGTTACATAAACTATGCATAATTTTGCAAACGTTTAACAAATAAACCGTAATTTTTTAAAGTACATAACACAATTATGAAATCGTAGCTCAATTTATATGAATTTTCGACACTTTGTATGTGTAAAATAGCTTCAAATACTAATATTTGAATAAAAACACGCAATTTCCAAAGCATTTCGTTTAAAATTTTAGAAAATCGACATCGTCTCCCATGAAAATTTATAAAAATCGGCATCTTGTCACATTAAATTCTGCAAATACGACAAAAAACAATATTTTTATACAACTTTCATTGAAAAATAGTAAAATTTTACGAAAATACGTCTGTGTTGACGACAAATGAAAATAAATTTGAATAAAAACACGCAAAAATTACGAAAAGACGTATGTGTTGACGACAAATTAAAATAAATTAAAATAAAAGCGCGCAAAAATTACGAAAATACGTAGGTGTTGACCCCCAAAGTAACAAAAATCACGCAATCTCGTAGCATCTCACATAAATTTTTACAAAAACTGACATCATGTCACATAAATTATGCAAAAAATGGCATTTTAATTTAACACACGATGAAAATTTAATAAAAACTGCAATTACGCATCATCTCACTTAAAAAATTATCACATTTTATTTTACAAAACGATTTATAATAACGAAAATGATGTAAAACAGTGTTAGAGTTATTTCTAAGCATAATTTTGCAAATGTTTTACACTTTTTTATAAAATGTATCGCTCAAAATTAAAAGAAATCGCAATTTTTTAAATTATATCACACCATTATGAAAGCGTAGATTGATTTTTTGAAATTTTACACTTTATAGCTGTAAAATAACTTCAAATACTAATATTTTAGCTTTAGATTTTGTAATTATTGCAGATTCGTGAAAAACAAAAGCAGAGTAGAAATAAAAAAAGACAAACACTTTGTAATAAACAAATATATTGTTCTTATTTCGTATAATACTTAATAATATAAAAATAATTGTACAGCTGAATGTCTTATTTTCTAAAAATTCGTTAGCAATTTACAAAACTGTAGTTTGAGGTGCACAACACTTCAAATTAAAAAGGCTGCAAGTAATAAAATCAGAAGTCGTTTACATGGGGTCGTAGAACAAATTTCATTGTGGCATTTTAAAGTTTAAGGCGCTCCCAGTCCAGAATTCCATTCGTATTTGATGTTGAGGACCTCTGTCTTATTGATGCAGCAAACTTTTCGAAATTACATTGTGCACGTTTCAAGTCGTTGATTTTAACTACCATCAAATCATACATAGGCAATAAATTTGACAGCGTGTCATACGTCACGTAAAGTGTAAATTTGCTGACGGGGTCCTTTGGAATAATCTTCCAAGTGTCGCTGGTCACATGTTCCACTGTATGTTCACTTAAATCACATTTAAAAGATCCTTGTTTCGCCATCACAAACATGTCCGGTAGAGCCTCCAGAAAAACAATAAACGCATCCGCCGTGAATGAAACACCTAATCCGTCGGTATTCAGAATTCTTGCCACAGGTGAAAAGTTTTTATAAGAATCCAGGCCTAAATGAACAACTTTGCTAGAACTAATGATTAGAGGCATACAAAAATCACACAATAACCGTTTCTCACGGAAGATATGTTTGTTCTCGGCCGGGGTGTCCGTTGTTACGTCACAGCTATGCATACCTGTTTGATCCGGCGACGGGCCCCGGGTTTCTTCGTCAACAACCTCTATCTGTGGTGGTAGTAGTGTTGTCCGATGTTGGGTTTTATTTGAAAATTGCGTTTTATTACTTGGCTTTGTCTTTTTCTTACATGACTTTGTCCTTTTCTTACATGATTCTGCAATTGTATTGTTTAGAGGCACACAAAAATCACACAATGTCCGCTTCTTCTCACGACGGAGCTGCTTGTCCTCGGGCGGGGTGTCCGTTATTACGTCACAGTGCTGCATGGGCTCCTGCAACACCAACCTCAAATCTTCGCTATGTCCGGTTAGCTGTGACGATGGTCCCAGGGTTTCTTCGTCACCAACTATTATCTGCCGTGATGCTAGCGCTTCCCGGTGTTGGATTTTATTTGAAAACTGCATCTTCTTACTTAGTTTTGTCTTTTTCTTACTTGATTCTGCAATTGATGTCCTGCTGTAAGGTGCGGTTGCATCCTGACAGTTATTAATTCGTCTGGGAGCCATCTTCAGATGCACCAGGTAACAGAGCACAATCACTTAAAACGAGTCAGTGCGGTATCGGCTTGGACATCTGGTTTTACAAATTTTAAAATAAAAGAGGTGGAACCATTGCGTGCGCCGCATAGCAGACAGGTTGACTCTTGTAAAATTTCAGCGATGACGCATCACGACAAATATTAATAAAACGTCAACTGATGGTCAAGTCCTTCGATAAATATATATCAAACCGGTTTCGAAAATTGCTGGATTCGATTCCCTCACCTGTCATATTTTTTTATATATTTATTATGAAAGTCTTGATTTTAAGCTAGTTTATTCACGACGGTTCTACCAGAACAAACGATTGAGCTCCTTTTCGACTAAAATGGACCAAGAGCGGAAGATGTTGATTGTATCGCCGGAATTTGTCCAACGTCTTAAGTCTGGTGGGAATGCGGAGAAAAATATATTATCACAGCTTGATTACGAAATGCAAAAAGTTTTAAAGTCCAAATTAACTGATCACGATAAATGGGGGCAATACAATCAAGTGTTACAACGATTCCTTCATTTCACAAACCAGGCGCGGCAGCCAATCAAAATACCTATTGAAGCAAGCAGTAACAGCCTATCAAATGCCGTTATTTTATCTACACTTCCCAAAACTTTTAAGAAAAAAGCTGAAGTTTTCCTACGCATTTTGAGTACCTCAAACGATGTGAGCTGGGATCACAAGGGTAGCGTTACTATAAAGGGTGAAATTTTACCGGCGTCTAACATAGTCGATTTAGTTCACGACACTCTGAGGCCTCGAAAAACTATTAATCCACCCGGACGCCTACAGTTTGCTGATTACATCAAAGACCTTAACGTTGCTAATGTGCTGCTAGCTAAACCTAAACAGCAAAAGAAGCCAACCCCGACTGGTACTGCAGGAGAAACCGAAATGGAAACTGATAACTGCGAGTCCGATTTAGAATATAAATTAAAAACACCCGCTACTCACCCAAGTCCACATCAAAAAGGTTCAGTCAGAAGAACGCCGATAAGGAAACGCCTCCAAAAAAGGGCCGTTAGAAAAACGCCTCTAAGGCAGAGGTCCTCAACATCAAATACGAATGGAATTCTGGACTGGGAGCGCCTTAAACTTTAAAATGCCACAATGAAATTTGTTCTACGACCCCATGTAAACGACTTCTGATTTTATTACTTGCAGCCTTTTTAATTTGAAATGTTGTGCACCTCAAACTACAGTTTTGTAAATTGCTAACAAATTTTTAGAAAATAAGACATTCAGCTGTACAATTATTTTTATATTATTAAGTATTATACGAAATAAGAACAATATATTTGTTTATTACAAAGTGTTTGTCTTTTTTTATTTCTACTCTGCTTTTGTTTTTCACGAATCTGCAATAATTACAAAATCTAAAGCTAAAATATTAGTATTTGAAGTTATTTTACAGCTACAAAATGTAAAATTTCAAAAAATCAATCTACGCTTTCATAATGGTGTGATATAATTTAAAAAATTGCGATTTCTTTTAATTTTGAGCGATACATTTTATAAAAAAGTGTAAAACATTTGCAAAATTATGCTTAGAAATAACTCTAACACTGTTTTACATCATTTTCGTTATTATAAATCGTTTTGTAAAATAAAATGTGATAATTTTTTAAGTGAGATGATGCGTAATTGCAGTTTTTATTAAATTTTCATCGTGTGTTAAATTAAAATGCCATTTTTTGCATAATTTATGTGACATGATGTCAGTTTTTGTAAAAATTTATGTGAGATGCTACGTGATTGCGTGACTTTTGTTCAAATTTTTGTTACTTTGGGGGTCAACACCTACGTATTTTCGTAATTTTTGCGCGCTTTTATTCAAATTTATTTTCATTTGTCGTCAACACAGACGTATTTTCGTAAAATTTTACTATTTTTCAATGAAAGTTGTATAAAAATATTGTTTTTTGTCGTATTTGCAGAATTTAATGTGACAAGATGCCGATTTTTATAAATTTTCATGGGAGACGATGTCGATTTTCTAAAATTTTAAACGAAATGCTTTGGAAATTGCGTGTTTTTATTCAAATATTAGTATTTGAAGCTATTTTACACATACAAAGTGTCGAAAATTCATATAAATTGAGCTACGATTTCATAATTGTGTTATGTACTTTAAAAAATTACGGTTTATTTGTTAAACGTTTGCAAAATTATGCATAGTTTATGTAACATGATGGCGATTTTGTAAAAATTTATGTGGGATACTGTGTAATTGAGTGATTTTTGTTCAATTTTCGTTGTATGTTGAGTAAAAAATGTCGTTTTTTGTATAATTTCAAGTGACATGATGTCAGTTTTTGTAAAAATTTATGTGAGATGATGTGGACCAACACATTTTTCAGCGAAATTGTGTGTTTTTATTCAAATCTTACTAAAACTGCTGCAGAAATTGCTGTTTTTTATTCAAATCTTGCTAAAACTGCAACAAGTTAGAGAAAAAAGTGTAAAACATTTGCAAAATTATGCTTAGAATTAATTCTTAAAACTGTTTTTACATCATTTTCGTTTTACAAAACGATTTATAAAACGAATTGTGATCATTTTTTAAGTGAAATAATGTGAGATGGTGTATTTTTTATCGCTTATTGGATAAAAATGTCGTTTTTTTATTCAAAATTATGTTACTTTGTGGCCAATTGCGTTTTTATTTTCGTTCGTTTGCATTTATACTGGAGTTTTTAAACTAAAACAGAACATTTTTCAACGAAATTCTCTGTTTTATTCAAATTTATGTTAATTTGTGGTCAATTGCGTTTTTATGTCCCTCGGTTTGCATTTATACTGGAATTATTACAGTAGAGCGGTCGTGAATAAACTAAATTTTAAAATTAGAACACTTAAAATAAATAAAAAATTTTATGGCAGGTGTGGGGTTTGAACCCTCGAACTCTTACGAGACCGGTTCTTAAGACCGGCGCCTTTACCGCTCGGCCAACCTGCCGTGTGTATAAATCAGCACTATTCGCATAATTAAAAAGCAAATAGGTTTAACATGTTTTTATTTACATAAATATATACAGACATAAATATAAAGCCATAAATTAAGCATTCTGCAGTTTTAGATCACCATTATCAATCATGTTTTGAATTTCGTTTGCGACAAACATTTTAAATTTGAATACAAGTTCCCATAGCATAATGTTATTAGCGAAATCACAACGTAACGTATTAAAAATAATTGAATCGTCCAGGCGAACATTTTCTAGGTCCTGGACTTTCATAGCAACGGCACTACCGAACTTTTCAAACGCGCACTTTACTCGTTTTAGCTCGTTAATTTTAATTACCACCAGGTTATACATGGGGATCAGATTTATCAGCGTGTCGTAGGTGATGTAGATGGCGAATTTATTTGCTGGGTCCGTGGAGATGATTTTCCAGGTATCGTTGGCCACATATTCCACAGAGTGCTCGGGGAGGTGTAGTTTGAAAGGTTCGTGGGTCGGTAGGGCATCCCCCAACGCCTGCAGAAAAGCTATGAAGTCGTCGGCCATGAAGGAAACACCAGCTCCGATGTCCGTTTTCAGGATTCTGACGACCACTTCAAATTCTTTATAGGGGTCCAGACCTAGATGCAGCGCTTTACTTACGCTGTTGTTTAGGGGCACGTAGAGGTCGCACAGCAGACGCTTCTTTTCACGCCTGGTTTGACGGTCCTCGGTCGGCATGTCCGTGGTCACGTCGTAGGATTGCATCGTTTCCTCAGCAAACACTCGAAGGTCCTCCGCAGTGATGGTGAGTTGCGGTGAAGTTCCCTGGGTGTCGACTGCTACAGACGGCACTGCGCGACGTTGCTTTTTATTAGGAAACGACATATTCTTACTTGTTTTATGGTACATATTGCGAGCTACTTCCCCGCTGCTGGAAGTTCTGGGGTCCATCTTAGGTACACTTGTAGACGGGGTGAAAACAAAATCAATGCACTTGTAAACGGGTCACAGTTGACACAGTAAATGCTTAAAACAAATTCGATGCATCTGTAAGTGAAGCACGGTTGTAGCAGCGAATGACTAAACTAAACTCATATTGCAGCTGCGCTGTGACTTTGTTTACTACATACAGGCAGGGACTTGCAAAGTTGACGGTCAACTCCTTTGTCCTCGACCGGTCTGTCGCTGCAGGTTGTGACAGGAAATTTTGCAAGACTCAACATTCATCGCACATAAATTTTATGCTGACCGTTCTATTTCGACCAGGAAACTACATGTTAAAATAACAATTTTAAAGTTATATGTTTCACGAATGGTTTCGTCAATTAAAATCGCAGGCATTCAATCATGGTTGTATAAAAACCTGACTAGGGGAACAACATACGCTACGAAGAGAGAAAGAAAAAACAAAGATGGCCGCCCCTCAATGGGAGCGAGAGAGAGGGTAGGCTACTCAATAAGGAAAAGTGAGACATAACTACCTTCAATTACAGGTATAAGAGAGAAAGACATACAAAACGACAACGCCGCAAATACCCTAGAAAGAAAGGCTCGTGGAACAGAGAATAAATTGGCAACACTGTAGTTAGATTCAAAATGGAGGATTTAATTAATTATGAGTCATTTTTAATCGAGATTTTTGATTCGCGGCAGAAGAGAGAGAGAGGGTCGGTTACTCAATAAGGAAGAGTGAGACATAGCTACCTTCAATTACAGGTATAAGAGAGAAAAACATACAAAACGACAACGCCGCAAATACACTAGAAAGAGAGGCTCGTGGAACAGAGAATAAATTGGCAACACTGTAGTTAGATTCAAAATGGAGGATTTAATTAATTATGAGTCATTTTTAATCGAGATTTTTGATTCGCGGCAGAAGAGAGAGAGAGGGTCGGTTACTCAATAAGGAAGAGTGAGACATAGCTACCTTCAATTACAGGTATAAGAGAGAAAAACATACAAAACGACAACGCCGCAAATACACTAGAAAGAGAGGCTCGTGGAACAGAGAATAAATTGGCAACACTGTAGTTAGATTCAAAATGGAGGATTTAATTAATTATGAGTCATTTTTAATCGAGATTTTTGATTCGCGGCAGAAGAGAGAGAGAGGGTCGGTTACTCAATAAGGAAGAGTGAGACATAGCTATCCTCGTGGCGTAAATCCAAAATGGCGACCAGTTTAATCGAACAATCAAGATCAAATTAACTCGCAGGAAATAAAAATGGCAACGTCGCACAATGGGACCGAGACAGAAGTCTGTAAGAGCAAGTGAGACAGAGAATAAATTGGCAACACTGTAATTAAATCCAAGATGGCGCCTTTAATTAATTCCATCGATTAAAATAATTAGGTTAATTAAAATGATATCAAAATTGGCAACACTGTAATTAAATCCAACATGGAGCCTTAAAATTGGCAACACTGTAGTTAAATCCAAGATGGCGCCTTTAATTAATTACATCGATTAAAATAATTAGGTCAATTAAAATGATATCAAAAAGGTCAATCAATTTAATCGGACACTAAATCCAATTAGTTAGGTCAATTAAAAAGAAAATGGCGGCCAATTCGCGTAATTCGGTAGCTAATCAATTTGATATCAATTTAATTAGGTCAATTAAAAACAAAATGGCGGCTAATTCGTGTAATTCGGTAGCTAATCCGCGTAATTCGGTAGCTAATCAATTTGATATCAATTTAATTAGGTCAATTAAAAACAAAATGGCAGCTAATTCGCGTAATTCGGTAGCTAATCCGCGTAATTCGGTAGCTAATCCGCGTAATTCGGTAGCTAATCCGCGTAATTCGGTAGCTAATCCGCGTAATTCGGTAGCTAATCCGCGTAATTCGGTAGCTAATCCCTTTTTTAATTAGGTCAATTAATTTGATATCAAATTAATTAGGTCAATTAAAAACAAAATGGCCGCCGAGCTTCCTCCACTTCTACTCCAGCGTCCTGGAAACGTGTCGTTTAGAAACTTTGTAATAGCATTTG
>CALNHX010011691.1:0-30296 GCA_940337035.1 Agriotes lineatus
AGTTAACTTTAGCAATATATAATTTATGCTGATCATTCCTATCTAATGCATAGTAAGTAGACCAAATTTGAGCAACTACTTAGTTTTCCAAGTGTATTGGTTTTGAGTGTTTTGTACATTAGCTAAAGGTAATAAATGAAATGATTTGGAAAAATATTAACCATAAAATTTGATATGCCAACCAAAGGGGTTTCCATTAGGTTTAAGTAAAGTAAAAAAAAATATTTGAGGCACGTCTAGTACACTATTAAGTTGAAAAACAAAATGATACAGTCACTTAATAGTAATTTACGATACCAGTGCGTAAAGCTATTCTTTAGGCACGAGTGGGGTAAAGTTAAAACGCGAGTGAGGGAGCGTTTTAATCCCCGCGAGTGACTAAAGATGAGTAGAACAGTGGGCAGGATAGCGGCCATTTTGTGTTGGGACATGGCGGCCATCTTGTTTAATCGGATCAATTAAAAGTCAATTAAACCGCGAATCAGATGCTCTAATTAATGTCGCGGATTGACCTAATTATTTTTGATGTGTGCTACTGATTAAATTACGCATTAGCTTCCGATTAAATTACGCATTAGATTTTTAATTTGCTTCTGGAATTACGCGGCGGCCATCTTGGTTTCTGGCGGGAATATTTGAAATTTGAATTTTTTACGATTTTTTCTAAGTTCCATTATTTGAATTTTAAACTTCCCGGGTGTCAGCAGCCACCTTGGTTTTCTGCGCGCGCACCTCTCGCTGTAGTCGTTTTTAATTTTGAATTTTTGCGGAAATATTTGAATTTCAAACTGGTAGATCTATTTCGCTCTTCGAAGCTGCTGTCTCTCTCTTGCATTCACTCGTGGAAATATTTAAATTTAAAAAATCTATTTGCGGCGGACCCGAGTGGGAATCGAACCCTAGTTTTCTGGTTAACAGTCTTAGCACCTTACCGTTGTGCTATCGAGGCGACTTGGAAATATAGGATTTGAACAAGACGTCATTTCGCAGCTGTGCCGTCACACCGTTCGAGTTGAAACAAATTATTTTTTCGAATATATAAAATATAAGAACGGAATTGTACCGTCTAGGGCCTTAGAAACTTGTTAATAATTTTAAAAAATTGACTTTGTAACTAGTTTTGCTGTAATTAATTTAATATGAGTGACGCTATCTCACTCAGTCCCATTGATTTTCTACAGCTTTCTCTTTTCCATCCCGTTTGCTACCTATGCGTAATTACAAAAGACGTTATCGCTCCAGGCAGACTTTCTATTTAGCCGGCGATTGTGTAGGGCTTTTAACCGTTGCATAGAATTCCAAAGTTTTATTTAACGTGCCTAAACAGGATTGTTTAGAAGACTGTAATTATAATTAGCATCGTAATGGAATGCACCAAGATTTAAATCAGCATGCATTGTTCGTCTGGATCGAGCAGTACGTACTCCAACGGTTTCTAGTCTTGCTTGGTTGACAGACGACAGAATGCACGGTTACCGGTCAGCGCAGCCAACGGCTTGGCGCTAAAATCCCTGTGACACAAAATCTAGTGGGATAAGCTTGCCTGGTTAATAAACCACTCTAGTTCGTATGATTTTTGTCGCTTTTAAAAATAAATAGACATTATTTTTTTCGTGCTTGAGTTTTATAATTACGCTGAGCCCTTTGTGGCTTGATTACGTCATGCCGAAGCCTGCTAGTTTAAAAATTAAATGGGGGATAAGAGGTAAAGCCAGATCGTAAATATAAAAACGAGTTACAAATTTGATTTTAATATATTCCTGAAATACTAAGTATGAAAAAGTCTTGGTTTTAAAGGTTTGAACATTGTACCACTTAGCTGTTCTAACATTATACTTCCATATACATATTATAAATAAATTTTAAATGTTATTTTCGACTGAGTTTTAGCTTCTTATAAATTACAACAGTGCCCTCGCCCATATAAAATAAGACATACGCATTAAATAAATGTTTTTATTGTATAAGAATGGTTGTCCCCCATAATTTTGAATAAAAATCACACAATTTCGTTGAAAAATGTTCTGTTTCACTTACAATTTTACAAAACTGACATCACGTCACTTGAAATTATACAAAAAACGACATTTTTAGCCAATAAGCGATAAAAAATACGACATCCCACATCATTTCACTTAAAAATTATCACGTTTCGTCTTACAAAACGCTTTATAATAAAGAAAATGATGTAAAAACAGTTGTAAGAGTTATTTCTAAGCATAATTTTGCAAATGTTGTACACTTTTTCTCTAACTTGTGGCAGTTTTAGCAAGATTTGAATAAAAAACAGCCATTTCTGCAGCAATTTTAGTAAGATCTGAATAAAAACATGCAATTTCCAAAGCATTTCGTTTAAAATGTTAGAAAATCGACATCATCTCCCATGAAAATTTATAAAAATCGGCATCTTGTCACATTAAATTCTGTAAAAACGACAAAAACAATATTTTTTTCACAACTTTCATTGAAAAATAGTAAAATTTTACGAAAATACGTCTGTGCTGGCGACAAATGAAAATAAATTTGAATAGAAACACGCAAAAATTACGAAAAGACGTATGTGTTGACCCCCCAAAGTAACAAAAATTTGAATACGGAACCCTATTTTATAAGTAAACGTCTGAAATTGTGTCATTATATCGATAAAAACTGCATTTTAGTTTAAAAAATTCCAATATAAATGCAAACGGAGGAAAATAAAAACGCAATTAACCACAAAGTAACATAATTTTGAATAAAAAAACACAATTTCGTTGGAAAAATGTTCTGTTTCACTTAAAATTTTACAAAAACTGACATCATGTCACTTGAAATTATACAAAAAACGACATTTTTATCCAATAAGCGATAAAAAAATACGCCGTCTCACATAAATTTTAGAAAATCGACAGCATCTCCCATGAAAATTTATAAAAATCGGCATCTTGTCACATTAAATTCTGTAAAAACGACAAAAACAATATTTTTTTTACAACTTTCATTGAAAAATAGTAAAATTTTACGAAAATACGTCTGTGCTGGCGGCAAATGAAAATAAATTTGAATAGAAACACGCAAAAATTACGAAAAGACGTATGTGTGGACCCCCCAAAGTAACAAAAATTTGAATAAAATCACACAATCATACAGCATCTCACATAAATTTTCGCAAATATCGACATCATGTCACATAAATTATACAAAAACTGTCATCACGTCACTTGAAATTATACAAAAAACGATATTTTATTCAACACACGATGAAAATTGAACAAAAATCACGCAATTACAAGCCATCTCACATAAATTTTCACAAAAATCGACATCATGTTACATAAACTATGCATAATTTTGCAAATGTTTTACACTTTTTATAAAATGCATCGCTCAAAATTAAAAGAAATAGCAATTTCGTTGAAAAAATCTACTACCACAATCATTTCGATAAACAAAATTCAAAAAATCTTATACTTTTGACGGAAATATATGTATGTTGACCACAAATTAACATAATTTTTAAATAAAAACGCGCAATTCGTTGAAAAAAATATTCTGACACCACCAAAACACGCAATTTCATTGAAAAATATATATATGTTGTCCACAAATTAACATAAAGTTGAATAAAAACACGTAATTTTGTTGAAAAAATGTTCTGGCCCCTTCATTTCACTTAAAATTTTACAAAACTGCCATCATAACACTTGAAATTATACAAAATATATGTATGTTGATCACAAATTAACATAAACCTGAATAAAACACACAATTTCGTTGAAAAATTTGCAAATGTTTTACACTTTTTTATAAAATGTATCGCACAAAATTAAAAGAAATCACAATTTTCTAAATTATATCACGCTATTATGAAATCGTAGATTGATTTTTTGAAATTTTACACTTTGTAACTGTAAAATAACTACAAATACTAATATTTTAGCTTTAGACTTTGTAATTATTGCAGATTCGAGAAAAAAAAACAAAGCAGAGTGGAAATAAAAAACATAAACACTTTGTAATAAACAAATATATTGTTCTTATTTCTTATAATACTTAATAATATAAATATAAATGTACAGCAGAATGTCTTATTTCTAAAAATTCGCTAGCAATTTACAAAACTGTAGTTTGAGGTGCACGACATTTCAAATTAAAAAGACTGCAAGTAATAAAATCAGAAATTCATTGTGTAATTTTAAAGTTTAAGATGCACCCAATCTAGAATTCCCTTCGTTTTTGGTGTTGATGACATCTGCCTTAGAGGCATTTTTCTAACGACCCTTTTTTGGAGGCGTTTCCTTATCGGCGTTCTTCTGACTGAACCTTTTTGATGTGGACTTGGATGAGTAGATGGTGTTTTTAATTTATATTCTAAATCGGACTCGCAGTTATCAGTTTCCATTTCGGTTTTTCCTGTAGTATCAGTCGGGGTTGGCTTCTTTTGCTGTTTAGGTTTAGCTAGCAGCACATTAGCAACGTTAAGGTCTTTGATGTACTCAGCAAACTGTAGGCGTCCGGGTGGATTAATAGTTTTTCGAGGCCGCAGAGTGTCATGAATTAAATCGACTATGTTAGACGCCGGTAAAATTTCACCCTTTATAGTAACGGTGCCCTTGTGATCCCAGCTCATATCGCTTGAGGTACTCAAAATGCGTAGGAAAACTTCAGCTTTTTTCTTAAAAGTTTTGGGAAGTGTAGATAAAATAATGGCATTTGATAGGCTGTCACTGGTTGTTTCAATAGGTATTTTGATTGGCTGCCGCGCCTGGTTTGTGAAATGAAGGAATCGTTGTAAAACCTGATTGTACTGGATCCATTTATCGTGATCAGTTAATTTGGACTTTAAAACTTTTTGCATTTCGTCATCAAGCTGTGATAATATATTTTTCTCCGCATCATCGCCAGACTTAAGACGTTGGACAAATTCCGGCGATACAATCAACATCTTCCGCTCTTTGTCCATTTTAGTCGAAAAGGAGCTCAGTCGTTTGTTCTAGTAGAGCCGTCGTGAATAAACTAGCTTAAAATCAAGACTTTCATAATAAATATATAAAAAAATATGACAGGTACGGGAATCGAACCCGTATTCTCTCTCGAGATCAGAACTTGAATCTGACGCCTTAACCATTCGGCCAACCTGCCTCCCTATATAAACGAGCACTCTCTGCATAATTAAGAAAATATATAGTTTAAATAGCCTTCTGCATGCAATTTCAAACAATATTTCATATAAATTAAGCCATGTACAAATTTCTTAATCAGGTTTTGATATATATTTTATCGAAAGATTGGACCCTCAGCTACCGTTTTATTATTTGTCGTGATGCGTCATCGATGAATTTTACAAGAGCCAGCCTGTCTGCGATGTGACGTAGGTAATGTCTCCATACCTTTTTATTTTAAAATTCTATAAAATCAGAGGTCCAAACTGCTGCCGCATCAGGTAACAGAGTACAATGGTTTAAAACGTGTTAGTGCGGCATCAGTCGGGCCTCTGTTTTTATAGAATTTTAAAATAAAAAGGGGTGGATACATTACGTCACATCGCAAACAAGCTGGCTCTTGTAAAATTCATCGATGACGCATCACGACAAATAATAAAACGGTAGCTGAGGGTCCAATCTTTCGATAAAATGTATATCAAAACCGATTTAGAAATTTGTACATGGCTTAATTTATATGAAATATTGTTTGAAATTGCATGCAGAAGGCTTTTTAAACTATATGTTTTCTTAATTATGCAGAGAGTGCTCGTTTATATAGGGAGGCAGGTTGGCCGAATGGTTAAGGCGTCAGATTCAAGTTCTGATCTCGAGAGAGAATACGGGTTCGATTCCCGTACCTGTCATATTTTTTTATATATTTATTATGAAAGTCTTGATTTTAAGCTAGTTTATTCACGACGGCTCTACTAGAACAAACGACTGAGCTCCTTTTCGACTAAAATGGACAAAGAGCGGAAGATGTTGATTGTATCGCCGGAATTTGTCCAACGTCTTAAGTCTGGCGATGATGCGGAGAAAAATATATTATCACAGCTTGATGACGAAATGCAAAAAGTTTTAAAGTCCAAATTAACTGATCACGATAAATGGATCCAGTACAATCAGGTTTTACAACGATTCCTTCATTTCACAAACCAGGCGCGGCAGCCAATCAAAATACCTATTGAAACAACCAGTGACAGCCTATCAAATGCCATTATTTTATCTACACTTCCCAAAACTTTTAAGAAAAAAGCTGAAGTTTTCCTACGCATTTTGAGTACCTCAAGCGATGTGAGCTGGGATCACAAGGGCACCGTTACTATAAAGGGTGAAATTTTACCGGCGTCTAACATAGTCGATTTAATTCATGACACTCTGCGGCCTCGAAAAACTATTAATCCACCCGGACGCCTACAGTTTGCTGAGTACATCAAAGACCTTAACGTTGCTAATGTGCTGCTAGCTAAACCTAAACAGCAAAAGAAGCCAACCCCGACTGATACTACAGGAAAAACCGAAATGGAAACTGATAACTGCGAGTCCGATTTAGAATATAAATTAAAAACACCATCTACTCATCCAAGTCCACATCAAAAAGGTTCAGTCAGAAGAACGCCGATAAGGAAACGCCTCCAAAAAAGGGTCGTTAGAAAAATGCCTCTAAGGCAGATGTCATCAACACCAAAAACGAAGGGAATTCTAGATTGGGTGCATCTTAAACTTTAAAATTACACAATGAATTTCTGATTTTATTACTTGCAGTCTTTTTAATTTGAAATGTCGTGCACCTCAAACTACAGTTTTGTAAATTGCTAGCGAATTTTTAGAAATAAGACATTCTGCTGTACATTTATATTTATATTATTAAGTATTATAAGAAATAAGAACAATATATTTGTTTATTACAAAGTGTTTATGTTTTTTATTTCCACTCTGCTTTGTTTTTTTTTCTCGAATCTGCAATAATTACAAAGTCTAAAGCTAAAATATTAGTATTTGTAGTTATTTTACAGTTACAAAGTGTAAAATTTCAAAAAATCAATCTACGATTTCATAATAGCGTGATATAATTTAGAAAATTGTGATTTCTTTTAATTTTGTGCGATACATTTTATAAAAAAGTGTAAAACATTTGCAAATTTTTCAACGAAATTGTGTGTTTTATTCAGGTTTATGTTAATTTGTGATCAACATACATATATTTTGTATAATTTCAAGTGTTATGATGGCAGTTTTGTAAAATTTTAAGTGAAATGAAGGGGCCAGAACATTTTTTCAACAAAATTACGTGTTTTTATTCAACTTTATGTTAATTTGTGGACAACATATATATATTTTTCAATGAAATTGCGTGTTTTGGTGGTGTCAGAATATTTTTTTCAACGAATTGCGCGTTTTTATTTAAAAATTATGTTAATTTGTGGTCAACATACATATATTTCCGTCAAAAGTATAAGATTTTTTGAATTTTGTTTATCGAAATGATTGTGGTAGTAGATTTTTTCAACGAAATTGCTATTTCTTTTAATTTTGAGCGATGCATTTTATAAAAAGTGTAAAACATTTGCAAAATTATGCATAGTTTATGTAACATGATGTCGATTTTTGTGAAAATTTATGTGAGATGGCTTGTAATTGCGTGATTTTTGTTCAATTTTCATCGTGTGTTGAATAAAATATCGTTTTTTGTATAATTTCAAGTGACGTGATGACAGTTTTTGTATAATTTATGTGACATGATGTCGATATTTGCGAAAATTTATGTGAGATGCTGTATGATTGTGTGATTTTATTCAAATTTTTGTTACTTTGGGGGGTCCACACATACGTCTTTTCGTAATTTTTGCGTGTTTCTATTCAAATTTATTTTCATTTGCCGCCAGCACAGACGTATTTTCGTAAAATTTTACTATTTTTCAATGAAAGTTGTAAAAAAAATATTGTTTTTGTCGTTTTTACAGAATTTAATGTGACAAGATGCCGATTTTTATAAATTTTCATGGGAGATGCTGTCGATTTTCTAAAATTTATGTGAGACGGCGTATTTTTTTATCGCTTATTGGATAAAAATGTCGTTTTTTGTATAATTTCAAGTGACATGATGTCAGTTTTTGTAAAATTTTAAGTGAAACAGAACATTTTTCCAACGAAATTGTGTTTTTTTATTCAAAATTATGTTACTTTGTGGTTAATTGCGTTTTTATTTTCCTCCGTTTGCATTTATATTGGAATTTTTTAAACTAAAATGCAGTTTTTATCGATATAATGACACAATTTCAGACGTTTACTTATAAAATAGGGTTCCGTATTCAAATTTTTGTTACTTTGGGGGGTCAACACATACGTCTTTTCGTAATTTTTGCGTGTTTCTATTCAAATTTATTTTCATTTGTCGCCAGCACAGACGTATTTTCGTAAAATTTTACTATTTTTCAATGAAAGTTGTGAAAAAAATATTGTTTTTGTCGTTTTTACAGAATTTAATGTGACAAGATGCCGATTTTTATAAATTTTCATGGGAGATGATGTCGATTTTCTAACATTTTAAACGAAATGCTTTGGAAATTGCATGTTTTTATTCAGATCTTACTAAAATTGCTGCAGAAATGGCTGTTTTTTATTCAAATCTTGCTAAAACTGCCACAAGTTAGAGAAAAAGTGTACAACATTTGCAAAATTATGCTTAGAAATAACTCTTACAACTGTTTTTACATCATTTTCTTTATTATAAAGCGTTTTGTAAGACGAAACGTGATAATTTTTAAGTGAAATGATGTGGGATGTCGTATTTTTTATCGCTTATTGGCTAAAAATGTCGTTTTTTGTATAATTTCAAGTGACGTGATGTCAGTTTTGTAAAATTGTAAGTGAAACAGAACATTTTTCAACGAAATTGTGTGATTTTTATTCAAAATTATGGGGGACAACCATTCTTATACAATAAAAACATTTATTTAATGCGTATGTCTTATTTTATATGGGCGAGGGCACTGTTGTAATTTATAAGAAGCTAAAACTCAGTCGAAAATAACATTTAAAATTTATTTATAATATGTATATGGAAGTATAATGTTAGAACAGCTAAGTGGTACAATGTTCAAACCTTTAAAACCAAGACTTTTTCATACTTAGTATTTCAGGAATATATTAAAATCAAATTTGTAACTCGTTTTTATATTTACGATCTGGCTTTACCTCTTATCCCCCATTTAATTTTTAAACTAGCAGGCTTCGGCATGACGTAATCAAGCCACAAAGGGCTCAGCGTAATTATAAAACTCAAGCACGAAAAAAATAATGTCTATTTATTTTTAAAAGCGACAAAAATCATACGAACTAGAGTGGTTTATTAACCAGGCAAGCTTATCCCACTAGATTTTGTGTCACAGGGATTTTAGCGCCAAGCCGTTGGCTGCGCTGACCGGTAACCGTGCATTCTGTCGTCTGTCAACCAAGCAAGACTAGAAACCGTTGGAGTACGTACTGCTCGATCCAGACGAACAATGCATGCTGATTTAAATCTTGGTGCATTCCATTACGATGCTAATTATAATTACAGTCTTCTAAACAATCCTGTTTAGGCACGTTAAATAAAACTTTGGAATTCTATGCAACGGTTAAAAGCCCTACACAATCGCCGGCTAAATAGAAAGTCTGCCTGGAGCGATAACGTCTTTTGTAATTACGCATAGGTAGCAAACGGGATGGAAAAGAGAAAGCTGTAGAAAATCAATGGGACTGAGTGAGATAGCGTCACTCATATTAAATTAATTACAGCAAAACTAGTTACAAAGTCAATTTTTTAAAATTATTAACAAGTTTCTAAGGCCCTAGACGGTACAATTCCGTTCTTATATTTTATATATTCGAAAAAATAATTTGTTTCAACTCGAACGGTGTGACGGCACAGCTGCGAAATGACGTCTTGTTCAAATCCTATATTTCCAAGTCGCCTCGATAGCACAACGGTAAGGTGCTACAACTGTTAACCAGAAAACTAGGGTTCGATTCCCACTCGGGTCCGCCGCAAATAGATTTTTTAAATTTAAATATTTCCACGAGTGAATGCAAGAGAGAGACAGCAGCTTCGAAGAGCGAAATAGATCTACCAGTTTGAAATTCAAATATTTCCGCAAAAATTCAAAATTAAAAACGACTACAGCGAGAGGTGCGCGCGCAGAAAACCAAGGTGGCTGCTGACACCCGGGAAGTTTAAAATTCAAATAATGGAACTTAGAAAAAATCGTAAAAATTCAAATTTCAAATATTCCCGCCAGAAAACCAAGATGGCCGCCGCGTAATTCCAGAAGCAAATTAAAAATCTAATGCGTAATTTAATCGGAAGCTAATGCGTAATTTAATCAGTAGCACACATCAAAAATAATTAGGTCAATCCGCGACATTAATTAGAGCATCTGATTCGCGGTTTAATTGACTTTTAATTGATCCGATTAAACAAGATGGCCGCCATGTCCCAACACAAAATGGCCGCTATCCTGCCCACTGTTCTACTAAGATGCTTTACGCTTGTGTATCGTACAATATTTTATCTACGATAGAATCTAGAAAATACGGTAAATATTAGGATTACCAGCAACCGGTCGTAATTTTGGGTGTTATAAAAATTTTAAAACACGTTGCTACTGTCAACGGGCCTAATGAAATCTTTTAAACACGTTACTACTGACGACGTAAACTAATGAAAACATGTTATTAAACAGTCGTTTTACAAACTTAAAACTGCCAACTAAAAGGCAATTTTACACACTGTCGTAGATAAATAAAATTCTTCAAACGTTTTTATAACAAATTATTTACAACTTTGTGAACAAAATTCGAAGAAAATTACTGGATCTCGTCAACGGCAGATAATATTATCTACCGCTTGGCAATAAAGTGACAGTTTAGCATCATCAATCCAGCAGTATAATGCCATATTTTACTGCCGTTTGAAGAAAAATAAAATTATATAATCAATATTACATAAATACTGCTTCTTCCATTATTTTCTATACGCAATTGGTTAACCTTTCCGAATGCATCTTTACTTGGTAATTGTTTGTGAACTACTTATTAAACTGAATACCGATCATACTTTAAATTACTGACAATAGTTGCATTTTGACCGCATTCGCAGTGTACTTCAAATATAATAAATTTCAATTTTAAAGTAGGAATCTTACGCCTCCCTGTGTATATAACTAAAAACTTACTACATTTGATTTAGTATTTAATATCATCTGCTAGAAACACAGAACACCACCACTATCTAGTTTTTGAACTAAAACTAATATTGTTTCTTAGCTTTTAGCATGTTTTATTAAGAAATAGTATAAGTCCGTAAAGCTAGTCGTTAGTCACGAGTGGGGCACAGTTAAAACGCTCGCTCACTCGCGTTTATGCCCCGCGAGTGAGTAAAGATGCTTTACGCATGTGTATCGTACAATATTTTTTCTACGACCACCACTAAAAGTAGGCCTTTTAGCACTAGCTTGTTTCACTAAAAGTGACGTTTTATAATTTAGCGTGTTCAAAGAGATCAGCTGTTTACTTTTAGCGCATGTGTGGTATAAAATGAAGTGAAGTTGTAAAGTTATTCTAGTTACTTCTTGCATTAGAGGTGAAGTGTTTTTTAAACAATTAAAGCGTTATGTAATGAATACAGTCAGATGCGTAGTATTAATAATTAGATAATTACGTTTGATAACTGACTTTGACAGTACTGGCTCCACTAACATTCACCTGCGCGTCAAGGCCTATGTTTATTATGACATAAATTATAACTGTCGTAGATACAAACCTTTGTTAACTCGACATTTATGGATTAATAACAGTAAATTTAAGGTCGTAGAAAAAATATTGTATGCAACTTGTGCTAAAAGTGGTTTATGCACGAGACATGTTATGAATTTTCATGTCTCGTGTATAAACCTCAACTTTTAGCACTTGTTGCATAAATAGCTATTATCTACGATAGAACCTAGGAAACACGATAAATATAAGAAAAATATTTTAATGCATATTACGATTACTAGCAAGCGGTCGTAATTTTGCATGGTTAAAAATGTTAAAACACGTTGCTACTGACGACGTAAACTAATGAAAACATGTTATTAAACAATCGTTTTACAATCTAAAAACTGCCAACTAAGAGTCAGTTTTACACACTGTAGTAGATATTATTAGCACTGTAACGTACTACGGATAACAATTCTACTTTGCAATTTAATATCCTACCAGTAGCGCCTTAAATAAGATAAATTACCATCGACTTCTACATTATTGGTTCATATTTTTTTAAATAGATTTTCTTTCTATTCTATCTACAAAACTAAGTAGTTTTTCAATTTTATGGTCGACTGAATATTAGATTAGAGTATTAGATAAGAAGAATTACCATGGAAAAGTACGAGGAGTGTTCAATAGAAACACGTTTGAATTACGTAGGCGCGATTTGATCATCATGGCACTTGCATGCAGTTATTTAAATTGTTTATTGACGTATTAGTGAAGTGTCTGTCAAATTTCTTTGCGATTGCGTCTTTGTGTGCATTTTTATAGAGCGTTTACTATAGAAAATCAGCCTATATACCGTGTGTTCAAAAAGAAATTACATAAGGGTTGGCCATGGAAACTAAAAGTAATGACAACAGCAAGCTTTTGAATTCATTAACTGTCATTGTTTGTGTCACATGTTGATATTATAATCTGCTATGGAAATTATAAAGTTTGCTGTCTCTAAAGCTTGCTGTTGACATTAGTTTTGCTTTCCATGACCAGTCCGTATCTAATTTCGTTTTGAACACATGGTATAATATGCGTACTGTTATTAAATTGTTAGCCGCTGAAGGATGTAACTACTAGAAATCCGTGAGTGAGTGAAAGCTGTCGATGATGAAATTTCCACTAGGAAGACAATTGACTAAAGACTTGGGTCGTCCAAGACATGTTCGAGTTGCATGCTCAGATGAAAATCTGATACGTATTGAAACTGCTTTACGTGCAAATTGATGCATTAAAGTCAGATAACTTTCTGAAATTATGAATATCAGTATAGGAAGTGCTCATTGTATTATAATAGAATAATTCATATGAATAATTATTCATAGTCTTTTTATTATCACAAAGTTCATGTTTTTGATCCTTTAAAGCAATCACTAAAGGGGCAGCGATTCATCCCGGATGCTCAAGTGCAGACTGCAGTTAGAGAATAGTTAGAACATCTGTAGATTAGTACAACAGTGGAACTCATATACCTTAAATGCTCGCCTTAATGTTAATAGAGATTTTTTTTTAAATTGAGGGGATAGAAAGCATGCTACAGGCTTCAAACCTGTTTCTATTGAATACATACGAGTTATATATACTTTTACAAAAAAAAACTCTTAACGCATTGCAACTTTTTTGAGCAACCCTTTACATTAAAATAATTACTAGTGTGCACCATCTTAGTACCTACAACTTTTATATATAAAGAAATGTAACTTTCGTGCTTTTAGAAATAGCTTCCACCTCCTCATCGTTACCGAACCCTGTGTGTATACATATTTGCTCATTAATAGAAAGGAATTAAATAAATATAAAATAGTAGATGGGTCTACAAGTTGAGAAAAGTGATAATTTTTCATCGAATGTAAAAATTTTACACACAATTTTACACGAGCAGAGAGGAATGGTTTTTGTAACGTGTTGAATATGCGATTTTGTCTAATACCATGGCAAAATCTAGCGAGAATAATTTTTTTTCGTTTGATTTATCGGATATCTGTATTAATTATAGTATACAGATATATAAAAATTCTGAAATGTTCGTTACTATAACAATAAACACAGGTACTTCTTTCCACTAGTGAAGAAAAGAAGTATTTTTCGCAACTAAAGTGACACATTTGTTTAACGGAAACATTTATTTTATTTGTTTGCTTGATTTTTATGAACATCCAATATTTCACATTGAGGAAAAAAATTATTTGACTCATGGACAATCTTAGGGTATACATAAACTGAAATTTGGTCACCTTGTACACTGTCTAGTCATCGAGATCAATTGACCTTATGTCATATGATTATTTCCTATGAGATCACGTCAAATGTAGTGTATATGTCGTATACTCTGATAGTAAAACACGGTGCTTCATGAAGAGCCTCGGTAGTTATGTAATGCAGCAACCTATTGTAATGCATAATATTACACAATCTGCCGGGGCTTTTCATGACGAGCCTGAATTATTTTTCATTTATTGCTATAACGCGAGCTAAACAACATCCGCCAGTTTTATCGCTAGACACACATGGAGTTTAAACAGTTTGAAGTTGGGTCGTTCTCGCCGTTACTGTTTTTTTTTTGTTGACAAAATAATAATGGATTTTTATAAATATTTATTTACAAATTATTTTAGGCTAGTTTTCCATTTTACTTCACAAAACTATATAAATATTTGTTATATCGCTAATAACGATAAATGACTAGTTTTTGCAGATTTTATAATATGAACTAAAATGACTAACCACTTTTAGTTTTTTAAATTTGAGTATCTACCTCATTTCATAAGGTGACTAGGCTGCGTCCTTTAAGGATATGCCGGTGGCTTAAAAAGCCACAAAAACCTAAGGTCTGGGAGAAAGGTGAGAGAAAAACAGAAAAGCTCCAAACCCTGGAAATGCAACAACGAAGACTCACCATAATGGCAACGGGGGTGTACAAAACTGTATCATCAGAAGCCTTACAAGTCTTGGCCTCAATGCTGCTAATCGACCTAATGGTGAAAGAAAGGGGGAATAGCTATTAAGTAGGCAAGGAAATGAAAACTAAAACTAATCACAGAACAGTATCAAAGTAAATGGTGTGAGAGATGAAGGCAGAAAGAGTGTAAAGCCAGATGGACCAAAGACTAATTAATACGTATAAGACCTAGATAGCTGGATAATTCTGAAGCACGGAGAAGTCGGTCACTGTTTAGCCCAAATGCTGAGCGGGATACGGCAGCATATATTCTGAAAAAATTAGATGGTGCAGAACACACCTTTTTGCGTGTGAAAAATGTAAATAATTGAGAAACGAAGCAAACACAAGAACAGGAACAAAAAAACACACCGAAAACCGTTATAAACACTATGCTACATAATGAAAACAACTGGAAGACAATAGAGGAAATGACGGGAAAGATATTGAAACAAAAGTTGGATCTAATTAGAAGACAAACAATAGAGAAATCACCATTATCACGAAGTAACGGGAAACTGGTTCCGCATGTGGAAATCAACAAGGGAGAAGAGGTTTTAGTTGGTAGGTCCCCTTATAGAGAGGGGGGAGTCCAACACTCCCCGGAATGCGTTACCGAGGGTCTATAAAGATTTTCCCTCCCCGAAAGAAGAACAAAGAACTTGTTAAACTCCTCATCACTTCAAAAGACTAAAATGTCAAGACTCTTCACGAAAAAATGTGCAGATGTAACACTATTTTACAATAACTGCTGGCAAACTGGAGTACCTTGGACACGTCATGAGAAACAGCAAATACCGTCTGCTACAGCTGATCCTGCAAGGAAAACTCGAGGAAAAAAGAGGTCCAGGAAGAAGACGCCATTCTTGGATGAGGAATCTTAGAGACTGGTTCGGGTTAACATCATCAGAACTGTTTCGTCTCGATGCCAATAAAGTAAGAATTGCCATGCTTATAGCCAATGTCCGGAACGGATGAGGCACCCACAGAAGAAGCTAGCATTCCATGAATTGGAGGTTTTTCATGAAAAGATATGTTTCACTATGGGCCTACGACATATACCGGGTGGTTGGTCATACCTCTGAACATAAGCAATTTACATGGCTTATCACGGTTATGCATATTCCGGCTCACCATTTTTATGGAAAAAAATGGTAGTGGTACTAAATTAAAGATAATAATTTTCCACGTCGTTTAGTATTAAAAAATTATTGGATAATGTTAATTGTCCATAAAAATATTAATTTTAAAATTTAGATATTCCCATCACTTATATTTGGGATATCTCAATTTTAAAATTAATATTTTTTCCGCCAATCGTACTAGAACTGACACATTAATGACAAAATTTGTTAAGCAAAGTCAAACATTCTATTACATCAGCCGTTGCTAGGTAATTTACACTAAAACTGTACAGCCTACCTTTTATTATCAATAATATCATTCGTAACTGACAGAACCTTCCAGGTAGGAGTGAATTCGTGCTTCTCTTCTACTCGTCACATATGTGCGGGTGTCCCGCAAGGCTCAATATTAGGTCCCACATTATTTAATATATACATGAGGGATATACCTGACACCCCTGGTGCTGACCTCGCCATGTACGCAGATGACACGGCCATTCTCATACAAGATTGCGACATCAACAGGGCAGCTATCAACCTTCAACGGAGTATTGACCAAGTTCATCAGTGGTTTTCCAAATGGTCCATAACTATCAATGCATCCAAATGCGAAGCCAAAATTTTCACGCTACGTCGACCTCCTGATCCACCTAACATCGTCCTTAACAATACCCCAATACCATGGAACCCCAAAGAAAGCGCAGTAAGATACCTGGGAATATATTTGGATAAAAGACTCACCTGGAGTTTCCATACTAATAAAAAGTTATCCGAATCTTGTGTGCGACTTGGATTGTTATATCCAATTTTAAACAAAAAATCAACTCTCAAAATTAAATGTGGCACACTAATCTATACGTCAATTATAAGGCCCATCTTTACATATGGCTGCAGTATATGGTTTTACAAAACAAAGTGCTCCGTATAATAACAAATTCTGAATGGTTCACAAGAAATTCACAGCTGCACAGAGAAACTGGTATTCCAACAATACAAGAACACATCACGAAAGTGACTAAATCCTTCTATAAAAATATTGCTCAATGTGATGGTGCAGTGTTTATGATCTCGGAAAACGTTCAATGCACAGTAGACTTGAAAGGAAGTTACCGATAGATCTAATTGGTAGTGATAGTGAATGAACAGTTAGTTCAATACAATTTTTACACGGTGTACGCCTGATACCATAAGATATTTAAAAAAAAAATAACATAATTTAACTACCTAACAATGCACTTTAGTGAATAGTGATGTAACGTTCAGAATGTATTAATTCACCATGTCATGAATAGCACCATGTGCTGAACTGGCAATAAAATATTATTAAAGAGGTATGACCAACCACCCGGTACATTACCATTTCACAGCAGCCAAGAAATGCATTAATTCAAAGAACTAGCTTTCAATAACATAGATCAGAATATTATTCAAAGTGTGTCCTACATGAATAACGTTGGGAATCTTCTTTAACATTTTTATAAACGTGCTGGTGTATTAATTTTGGTTGCTGTTTTATTACACAATTTGATTGTAGTGTTCTATTATTTCTACTTGTACAGATAGATAATAAAACATATTTAGAATATATATTAGAATCGACGTATGGTTGTTCGGAACGATAGTACAACTTCTCTTCTTTATGGCGTCCGCATTAGCGTATAAACAAAGAAGTTAGGAATGAAAACGTGTTTAGCGTTTTCAACCAAAACCTTAGTTTTATAATGCCGGGTAGTGCTGGAATTGTCGGTAACTTATTTGCCATTTAAATGAAAGTGTTATGAATAGTGACATACGCAACCTCCGAGTTTAGTAACAAAGAAAATGTGTGTCTTGTATTTAATTAAGATAACACATGCAACAAGAGGATTACGGAAAAATGATAAGCTACTATAAGTAACATTTTTATATTTTAAATAACTATAAAAATAATATATTATGTTTCGCATCTTTAAAGTAACTAATATGCAACTTATATCTAAGTTGGTAAATAATAAAAAGTATTTTCATTTTCAGTTTTCTTTGGACCAAGGCATGCCTGAGATAACCAATATATGGCGCAACTATTGTCCCATGTAATCAAACTTATCTTTTACGGCTTCCAAGACACCTAGGGTGAGATTAGTTACATGGGTGACCCTATATATCCCTGCTGTGCCATGTATATTCATCCAACAAATATAGCTTTTTAAATGCCTTTTAATTATCCCAAATTTAGTTATATATTAACAAAGTTAACTATCGAACGTTAACCTAAGTTCCAGTAGTTCTAAAAGTACGAATATCTTATCTACTAAAAGGAACTTCCTATGTCGTTAAATAATTCGTGTTGAATAATTCAACCCGTTCGCTTGAATTATTGACTACAGCGTTTGTTAGCAAGATAAATTCAAAGTTTAATTAAAATTCTGTAAACCCAGAAAATGTCGACACACAAAAACACGTAAGTGCTTTCTACAAAAGGTAAAAATGAGAGGGTACGTGAAATACGTGTTATGTTATGAGACCTTGATCATCGGCACTTGGCATACAAATGACTAGATTTATATTTTTTCCGTGGCTGCAATGTCTTCAAGCAGCAAATTCGTTAGTGTTTACGTATTGCACGTACGTCCCACCTGCAATAAGTGTGTTTACAACATAGTAGAAGGACAAAGAGCGTGTTCACGTTTTAACAATAGCTCGGGATAAGCGAGCAATGGCGATCGGGCAGCGTTAGTTTACTGCGCTTGTTTCGAACCAGTTGTTTACTTTGTGTGTGGGAGTCCGGCATTCCTTCTTGATGTATCCAGAAGTTCAGAATCGGCGTGCATATCAAATAAAAAGTGTCATCTTTTATGCCGGCCGTGCGAGTTCTAAACGGACATAACGAAATTTACGCAAAAACTACTCGGGAGATATCGAGCCAACCATGATGATACATTTAAAATACAGCTTACTGTAAAGTACTTTTATACATAATCATACGAATAATATGGAAGAAATCGAAATACATTACTGTTTGAAGTACCGCGTGCGATCAGAGTTTGAGAAGCTCTGATTCAGCTGAGGTGTTGCGACCTCCGACCTGAAAGAAACACCTAACACAAACCAATTCCATCTACATCAACCAGAAAGTCATGGGCAACAACGTTCAACATTTATTACAAAATAATGTAACAATGTTACTGGTCGACCATAAAAACAACAAATTTAAAGCTTGCTAAAAACAGCGCTAAAGATTAACCCCCCTCGTTAAATAATTTGCTACATTAATATCTCTGAAACCGGTTTATATATGTTGCGCGATTAATACCAAATTTGTATTTTAGCGATTCTGGACTAATTATTATTCTATCTGATAAACTCCAGAATGTAATAAATGTATTCGGAAAGCATAAATAAATATTAAGGTGACATATTGCATTATTACATACTCAAATTATTAGAAATCATCAGAATAATCTGATACCCTCATGAATGTGCAATAAGAACAATACTTGTTTCATGCGCCCAAATTAACACAGTTTTGAGTAAAATATATAATAAGTTTGTTAAAGTAAAATATGAAAAGTAGTATATCATACACACCATACCCACGTAAATCTTCAATTTTCTTGAAACTGCATAAATTCATCTTAGAAATTCATTTATACAGGGCATTATCGGAATGGGGCGAAAACTGTAACTGTATGAATAATAAAAAAAAACAAATAGTGGTTTTGCTATCGTGTAATGTATACTATATTCATATACAGGGTGCTAATTTTTGTCGTATGCATTAGTAACTTTATTTTTAAGAAACATACAGGATTGGTTAGATCGGCCAGGACTTCCACCTTCTTGAAATATTCTGAAAAAACTGAAAAGGGCGAATGTTGTAACGTCAAATAATACCATCCATACCATAACCGCGCATCATACGCGCTAGAACAAAAATACATATGAGTACCTGTAGAACTTTTATCCTACAATTCAATGGTATTGCCAACATTTTATGGCACTCTTAATTATCGTACTCAAACCTTGTAAAAATCTTAATTTTTTTTCTTGTATTAATACTGTATGTCGCTCCTCGGAGGACCAAGCCAACCGCGGCGACAACTACGGCCGCCGCTCCGCCATCTTCTTCCTTTTTGTAGTTCTTTGAATATATGTTACCTAAATATAAGTATAATTTGGACATATAAATATAATAGTTATTTATGTATTAAGGGCGTAATCAATAGATTATAGCAAGGGGGAATGTTTAAAGCTCGACGCGAAGCGGAGAGCTTTAAATTTCCCGGCAGCTATAATCGTGATTAGGCACGTGGTACATACGTTTTATTTCATTTTAATCCTCAAAATGGACAAAATTCAAGGATTCAGTATTTTGGCTACAGACTACTGCGTCGTCGTTGTGCTGGCGCTGTGCATTTCTGGTGTGCTATGGTTTCTATGCAGATTGTTGGTGTTGCTACACTATACATTGTTGGTACTTGTTATACTGCTTAGCAACTTTATAGGCCCTAGGGCTATAAAAGCCATTTTACGCCCTCTATCGAAGGCCAATAAACAAGATTATGGTTCCAAAATGAAATACACACTGGTTTGCACAACTGCCTATCTGAGTTAAGGAATATGCCACCAGCCACTTTTTATTACGCAACATATATTATACATTACGCAACAAGTTTAGAAAAGTGAAGTTATACTCAACACGTATGGCTTCTTCGAGTACGAGTACTTAAATAGCCATACAAATTCAGTAAAACCACTTTTCCAACGCGTTTCGTATACTATTTCATCGTATTTCATGTAGAAGTGTCAAATATTAAGTTTTCATATCAAAGTGACATTAAATGTCAAAATATAACCAAGCAGAACTCGTTTTTACGTACTAAATCACAATAAGCAGCTCCAGTTTATCTTATGATTTTGGCAGTATTGAAGTGTTTTGTTAGTAACACTGTAAGTTTATGTCATATTTTAGATTAGCAGATTACGTTTTGCGTCAGTCTGTATCAAAACTGACGCAAAACCTAACCTGCTAACCTCGAATTCCACATAAACTTACAGTGTAACCAACAATACGTTTCAGTATTGCCAAACGTAAAACAAATCGTCCTTGATATGCTCTAATGGTTGCTATGGTGCAAAGTACCACATTACTAAACGATTTTGCATGTAGAAATGTAGTACATTACCATATCATTATGAATAACTTTGTTTTTTAAAGAGCACAAATAATGTTAAAAGAATTAAACTAAATTTGACCAATAAAGTAGAATTAAGACTGTTGCTAACTTTCTAATGCTCCCTGTGTTACAAAAGTTATTCGTACAAGTCACAAAGCAACCACTAATAGAGTGATTTCCCCCATAGTAAACTTGCATAAAAGTTTCAGCGCCCTACAACGGGTGGGCCAGAAACTATTCCAGCAAGGCGGCAAAGTTTAAATACGCCATTACTACGATATTTGGATTAATCAAGGATATGCCGTCAACACCAATACACATTTTGCATATACTGCAATGGTATGTCCAATTAGTGTTGTAATATGTTATTAATTTAATTTTTAAAATAAGGGTACCACGCAAATATTTTTCGTATTCGTGTTATCAAATTTTAGGTTGATTAAAAGTTACTTGTAAATTGATAGATACAAATAAATAGTTGTATGCCCTTTATAATATATTATTTATCTGCAATTAATCCAATAATACGCTAGCTCAAATCGATAAAGCACAGACTCATCTCGGTTGGGTCCACCCTGAATGCATAATTTATTAAAATTATTAAATACGGATCTATCTCCGCATACGCTTAACTGCGCACAATCGAAACTGAAATTGGGTCAAATCTAAGCCAAGATGGACGCCGTTTGCAAGATCGCGTCAAATTGAATAAACAAAACAAGTGAAATCGATAACAGTTCTATTGGCAACTATTTAAATTAGTTGGTTTTCGCAGCATTAATCCTCATTGGTTTCTAGCATTAGTTTATGGGGCCCGCTTCTTTCTCCCAATTGTTTATTTTGGCGTGGGTCTGGATCACACCAACGGATAACCTCAAATAATGGATTTTGAGCTTCCTGGCAGACTAGAGTCACTCGTACGGCGATGGAACTGGCTTGGATTGCATTGAGTATTGCTCTTCTTACGCATGCATGAATTTTCCCGGTGCTCACTTAATTATTTTTAGGATTAACAGTACCTGGACTGGCCGATCTTATAGAATCGGGGTGTTCGTAGGCTACGCTGACCTCGTCATGTGGCTGCTATGGTCCGAATCGTGTTGTTTAGGCACGGGCACGTATCCCACGCGCTGCTGAATGGCACTGGTGTCTTCTCCAATGGGCTGGCTGGACTGGTAGACCTCTTCGTAGCTGTCGGAAATAATGCTGCTTCGGATCGAGGTTATATCAAACAGCATCGGATACCTCAACAATTTTTGGTGGCGGATTTTGTTATAAATAATATCACATGGACACAAAAATTTGCTCACCACACTGGTAAAGTTTGAGACATGTATTTTTATTTTTAATATCAGAAATTTTAATTTTAATACAGAGCACAATTTCACACGTCAAGCCATTAATTTATTCATTTGTCTTTTTTTTGTTATAAACAAAAACTAGTTAGTTTCAAATTAATTACGGATGTTAACATGGTTCAAAATACTAACTTTTAACAATAAATTCTACTTAAAACTAGGGTTTTGAACACTAATATTACATCTAAAATAATTGTTTACATTTATACTAATTTTGCGTGTCTATTCGTCACTGCACGTCTTTTTAATTTGCGTTTAAGTATTCACATTTCACTGCACTGATTAGAGTATTTAATTCCCGCATTTCCTGCACTGGCTTCCTTTGAATTCACTGTTTTATTTTCCACACATTTAAAGTTCATATGCTGTCTCCTTTTCTGCACTTTCTATAACCCTTGCCTCTTGATTCTTACGGTTTCCTAAAAATGCTTTAATGCCTTCATTGTTATCTGCTCGTTCATGTTTATAAGGTTATCTAGCTTTCAATTACCTTTCTTATAAAACCCTGACTGGATTTCACTATTAAACTGTACCTAAATTCTACACTTCATTCCCTTGCGTTTCCGATCCATCTTGTAATTATTAAATTTCCTTCGGCGTGGCATTTACTTTAGCACAATTAACTGAACTTACATTCAACTTAGATACCTGTTCAAATTGAGCTTTGCTTATTGCATTCATCAATTAATTATTCTGCAATTACTGGCATCTCATTACAAATGTATTCATTTTGGCAAATTCAAGTTTTAGTTTTGCAGTTATATAAAATATCTCACTCTGAGCTTTCATGAAATCTCCATTAATTTGGCAATGCTAACAGAGTTTATTGGTAGGGCTTAAAACCATAGCAATACATAATTTTAAATGATTTGTCGGTGTCAGTTTGACGTATGAGGTTACTATTTACGCAGTTTTCAAAAAGCGGACAGGTGACACCAGCGCCTCCTGGCGGGTGGGCCAATCTCTAACAATTATTTGATTTGAAAGATGCATTCAGAAAACGTTTCTATTAGTAGGTTTTTTTATGCCTTTGGGAAGTTTGTGTCTCCTACACTAAATCGGCACAATTTGAAACAACACTTCTTCACATACCGATCCATCATTAATTATAGTTTGGTTCACAACCTTGCCGAGTGGCGACACTAGCGCCCCCCGACGGGTGGGCCAGTCCCTAATAATTGCGCATTTAAGAAACTCCTCTATTAGTGGTTGCTTTGTGGTACAAGTAATGGAAGCCATACCATTTTCATGAGTTTAAAATTTGATGCCGTAGTGTATCAATCAAATGAGCGAAAAAATATGCTTTCATAGGTACTGTACATGTATTTTTTGCATATTGACAGCGTGTAACTCCAAATTTGGCCAAAAAGAACTTCAGAATTCAAACTGTCAAATTGACAATTTTTCGTTAAAAAATACGACTTTTATGATCACTATGAAGAAATAGTTGTTTGTATAACAAATAATCAAAGTAATACTTTTTTTATGAGTTTGGTGGATTTCGCTTATAAGGAACGAGAATTCGAAAAGCGGAGGGCATTCGATAAACCCCTGGTCTTAGTAACCTCCCTGGAGTTGGAACCTAGCATCCACTCTGGGGAAGCCGTCACAGCTCGACCGGAACCGTTGCACGTCCCCGAGCTCGACCATTGCCGCCGCTCTCCGCCCCAACTGCGAGAAAGCCGATCGCCGCCTACCGCCGCCGTCAACGCTTGGGATTGCTGCCAACCCCCAGCCCGTTGCCACCGTACCCTCCCAGTCACTTCCACCAGCCGCTCAGAAGCCCGGAGCGTCACCTGCAGCTCCGCAGCCCCCTGGTCGCTTCCGCCGGCCGCGGTGCAACTAGAAGCGTCCTCATCAGCATCGCCACACCCTGGGACGAATTCGAGACAACCCCACGTCGATCAGCCCGCCGGCACAAGCTGCCGCTCTCATGCCCAGAAGCGCCGCCGTCCCCCAGGCCGCTTCAAGCCGCTGACGCCGTTCAGCACATACACCGTCGTTGTCACGGCATCCAGAGAAGGAAGACGCGCCGCCGTCTGCCCCTACGTAGAGCCCACTGCGAGGAGCATCGGCGTCGCCCAAACGGCCCCCAGGCAGGCTACCGCTCCCATATCAGGGAGCTCGCATCAAACCAAAGACGCCACCGCGTACTACGAGTACCCCCCCAGCCTCAACAAAGGAGAACCACTGCCAAGCGACGTCATCCGCTCGCGCCGCCTGCTGATGCCGTTCAGTCCATTCGCTGCCGCCGCCGCTGCACCCATAGCAGAAGGCCGTCTGACACCGCCTTCATAGAGGAAGCCAATCATCGCCGCCGCCGCAGCATCCCGGACGCTGGTCGCCGCCCCCCATTATAGCCGCAAGCTGCAATATGTCGATGCCTCAGGAGAACTTAGAGCCCGCGCCTTCCAGAGTGGCCTAGCCATCGATCATCGAGGAAGAGAAGCATGGACAGCCGACGCCTGGATTAGCCCCCCCCCCCGGCCCCGAGCTCGAGGTTCGCTGCAGCCGCCCGCCCCTGGAGTGTGCTGTCGTTATACGCGTTCTGAACGACCCCAAGGCGCCCCAGCTCCACATCGGCGTTAGCTGCTTGCTTCGCACAGCTTCGCCGAGAATGCCCCTGGCCACGGCAATGACGCCTCAAGCCTCCGCAGCCGCCCCTTGCCTGCCGCCGAGGTGTGTCATCTTGCCTCCAGGTCATCCGAAACGTGGACACCGCCTCACTCCCAAAGGGCCTCGCTAGGATGCGAGCCTCAGGTCTAAGAAATCCTGGCCGAAGTTTTCCTGCCTCCAGGTCGACCGCCCCTATCCGCTTCTCGCCCATGGAGATGCCTTCCACTGGGCACGCGCACGGTATAGCTTATTTTATTTTATTCATTTTTTTAATATCTTTAGGTTAATTCTATAACATTGTAAATATTAATTGTAAATAAACACATGCTTAAAACCAATCATGATCTTCTACAGGAGCTCCAATCGCCGTCTTTCGTGGACAGCCCTACCATGAGCTAGCTTGGTAAATGGCCTTAAAAAGCCATTTTTAACCGTCGCCACGCCCTCAAATGTGAGGCCAGTGTCGTTCTGTGTTAAGTTTGAAAGAAACGAATAAAAAAAGATGCTTTGATACCTGTTGCACACGTAATTTGTTTGCATGGTTATATCTTGATAACTTGAAATTTGGTAAAAAGTTCTTCACAATTTACAACTGTCCAATTGACAATTCACAATTTCAACAAACTAATAGTATTACCTTCTACGCTGCAGGTTGAAAACAAGAGATGCAACGCTGGGTTTAACTACACACAGTTTTAACCGTAGATTCAGCTCAAGGTTTACTTTAGTATAAAATTTATTATTTACTAAAACCATAGTATAAATAAGTAGTAAAGAAGCGAAAATAACAACTTCAAGGCAGTTTGGGATAACGATGGATATTCAGTTCTTGTTCTTAGCCAAAGTTCACCTAATTGAAATTTTGTGAAGTTTCTGTTTAAGCCTCCATCGCCAAATACCTCAAATATTATATCTTGTTGTTGGTAAAAGTTTCAGGAAGAGTATCCGTGAATGGGTTTCTTATCCTAATACGCTCGTATAATCGATATACTTTTTTTTTAAATATTGTTCGAAATTCTCGGGAAGCATTTGGCAATGGTTTTTCACATCACTGAGAAGATTTTTATTAATTTCAATGACGCGTTTAGTTGTAGTTAATGTACCACCTGTAAGGCGTACACGTACCACCGGTGGTACATGTACCACAGTTTAAGAACCCCTGCGGTATAGTATTACGAAAATATTTTAATGTAGAATTTGGAAACAAGTCCGCTGTCGTTTTTTTTAAATAACTGCAGAGGCTATGCAATGTATAACTTAAAAAATATGTCTCCCTCTTTTTTAACCTCTCGAGATCTCTCTTCTATAATCCAGTTTCGCACCTGGTCGCTAGTAACGTTGTCTCACCATCTCCCCCTAAGTCATCCGTTTGAACGTTGACCTTCTGGAATTTGGATTAGTGCTTTCTTGGTTACCTGGTTATGCAGAGACCCGATACATGTCCCAACCATTCTTACTAGATCTTGACCCTACTTAAATTGCTTAGTTCGTGGCCTTCGTCCAATTATCTGATTATTATATACAGGTCCATACATTTTCCTCTCAAATATATTATCTTTATGTTTCTCGACACTTGTTTTGATGCAAACGTTTCCCGCATTCCTTGCAGGCATCTATTTACATTCGTTATGCGTTGCTTAATTTCTAGGCTTATATCGTTGGTAGAAGTTATTATGGTGCCAATGTATATAAACTCGCACAATTATTTCTAGCAGTCCCTTCATGATTTTCTCTCTGAAGCGCCACGTACTTCATTTTTGTTATACTAATTTTAAGCCCATTTTGTTTTCCCCCTTGATTCAGACTTGTTAATGCATCCTCAATATTTTATTTATGTGTTTCCAAGATTGCAATATCATGTTGATGCTTTTCATAAGACGTGTTCTAAAACTGAATTAAAGATCAGTGATAATAATATTTCCTTGATTAAGTCCTCTTTCAAGTTCAAAGGTGCTAAATTATTCATTCTGCATACGCATCTCATTCCTAGAACTGTAATCCTAACAAGCTTAATCGGCTTCTCTCTGACTATCTAGTACATATATTTGTGCTTAATAATGTCATTTGCTTCTTTATAATCTACGTATAATTGTGAAATGTCTATATTTATTGTATTCGCAGTATTTTTCCAGTCTGTCTAATGATAGATAGTGGCCAACTGTTGATTGGTTTTTTTTCTAAAATTGTTAATGCGTGCTAGCTTCATATGTCGCATTTAGAAAACAAATTTCTCTGTAGTTATAATAGTTTAATATATCACCCTTTTTAACCTATTACTCTAATCTTCCACTCTTGTGAAATTTCTTCGCTTGTTCATATGTTGCTTAATAACTTATGTACAGAAATTTCAAGATGTTTGGTTAGGACCCTGCACTTCTTCCCGTGTTGGAGGTGCTGTGGTGTCTTCATCTCATCTTGTATAGCGTTTATCCGATTTTCCCTTTCAAGGGGGTTTTAGTATTTGTTGTTTATTATATATCACATATCCATTTTTACTTCTGCATATACAGGGTGAGGCACATAAAGTGTTACAGAGCAATAGCACTCAAACTATTGATCACATCCAAAAATGTTTCAGACAAAAGTTTCAGTGTTCGAGAAGGCCGTCATACTGGACCACCCTATTTTTTTATCGGTGGAGGCGCTGAAACTACGTCAAGGTCAACGCCACTTTTTTAAATGGAACCATGTATTTTTTTTTCGATGACATTATTACCGATTTGAAGACAAATTCAGCGACCTGAAACACAAGGTCATTCTAGTCACGCAAAGTATGAAAATAGTCGAAAAATCGAAAAATGCAACAGTGAAACAAACAGGAGTCAACACGACGGTGCACCACCCCATTATGCTCTGTGTTTAAGACAAGTGATGAATGAGATTTTTGGCGAAAAGTGGATAGGACGAGGCGGTCCTGTAGCTTGGCCACCTCGATCGCCAGATCTAACATCAGCAGATTACTTTTTATGGGGTTTTGTCAAAGATCGCGTAATGGCGGTAGCACCTACCACGCCTGACGACATGAAAGACAGAATACGACGAGCATGTACCGAAATTACACCACATATGTTAGCTGAAGTTAGACGGTCTTTTCATCAGCGAATTAACAAGTGCTTACAAGGCGAGGGTCATCACTTCGAGCATCTTCTGTAGGTAGAACCAAACCAAGGTTAGTGGATCCTTTGAAAGTGATTATTCCGATATTTTTAGATTTTTTGACTATCTTCATACTTTGCTAACTGAATGACCTTGTGTTGCAGGTAGCTGAATTTGTCTTAAAATCGGTAATGTCATCGAAAAAAAAATACATAGTTCCATTTAAAAATCTGGAGTTGACCTTGACGTAGCTTCAGCGCCTCCACCGATAAAAAAATAGAGTGGTCCAGTATGACGGCCTTCTCGAACACTGAAACATTTTTGGATATGATCAATAGTTTGAGTGCTATTGCTCTGTAACACTTTATGTGCCTCACCCTGTATATTGCTTCCTTTTTTAAAATAATTGACAGTTTAGTACATGGTCCTTGTTTAATTATTGCGACCTTGCTCTTCAATTTTCCTTTGTACATATGCTCTATTTTTCGTCCTTAGTACCTATTCTGTTAGTTTTGTGATGTTCTCCTTAGTAGTTCTCCATTTTCCGGTTGATGCTCATTTGTAATGCTTCCTCGCTAGCTTTCTTCCTTCTCTTGCCTCTTGTCATCACACCGATATTTGTGTCTTCAGTGGGTATTTTTCTTTTTGAACCGCTTCTACTATGGCTTTCTACATGATATACCACATGCCTCAACATATGTGTCAAAACACTATGTTTTTAAAATTGCCAGCTTAATGCATTTCAGTTCACCTTCTACAGATGTTAGTTTTCCTGTGACCCATTTTGCTTTATTTTTTCTTTTTTTCGCTATTCTGTTTCCTATTTTACAACCGACAAGGAAGTGATCAGAAGAACAGTCAGCTTTCTCGCTCCGTCCATAAGGTTTATTGCATACTTTTTATCTATTAGTACATGATCCATCTAGGGACGTACATGTCATCTTGTGTATATTTTTGTGAGGAAAGAGCGTTTCCCAATTAGAATGTCAGTAGCAACATCAGTTAAGCTTATCCCATTGTCATTGCATGTCATGCAATCTATGTTCTCACATGATAAGTGAGAAGATTTTTCTTCCCGCCTTTGCATTAAGATCACCATAAGGACGCCGCGACACAGCTGTCTTGTCCTGGTGGAGTTATCTAAACTAATAGTTAAACAAAATTTTCCTTCTTTTAAAGTCTTACGAGTGGTTGAACACTCTTCTCTAGTGTCCAAACACAGTGTCATGATAAAATAATTTGGACGAGAGCGGGTATGAATTTTCTACACCAAGTCTTAGCATGCATTATAAACAATGTAATCAGTTGATGCCATTTTGCCATTATTAGTAATCAGGAATTTTGTCTAAGTTCGTTAATACAAGCTTGAACGCTGATGTTGCAGCATTGTATGTGAAGCATTTGAGGACACTGATTTTGTTTTGGATAACCGCCCTGTAAAAAATTTTACTAGTCGCGCTGTAGACATATAACCTAAAATCATACAAATACATACGCAATACCAATTCGAAATAATTTTGGCGAATTTGCGTATTGATCACATCCGAATTTTACTGCGATTCATCAAAACAATTTTAAAAAATAATGTGAATAGACGAAGTAAATCAATTATCCATGTTCAAGATTTCAATTCATTATCTTAGTTTATACATGTAATTACCTACGTCTGTTAGTTATTCTTTGTAAAAAAGCTTAATCGATTAATTGGTTGAATTTTAATAACAGTCCTAAACTATCTCGCCAATTTTATTTAAAAATACGTAAAAGACTATAATAAATAATAACTTTGCGATGTAAGTTAAGTTTTAATTTGGCGTTTTAATAGTCCGAAAATAATAACAAATAATAAATTATGGTACAATTATTAGTTGTTTATATTAACTACAAATGCGATCCAAAAAAGCATCATTGTAAAATTGGTAATGGCGGTTAATGGGAAAAACACTACGAACAAGTGAAAGGTATTAGATAGATAAATACTAAATAATAATATTATGTTGTTTTATTTTATATTTTGAATAAGAAGTGAAACTGAGGAATGGTCAAAACAAGCATGAAATGACCTAGTCAATGTTGACAAGTTGATATTTTATATTCGCTAATAGAATTCAAAGACAGGAAAATACACATCATTTGTTGTTTTGTTTTGTCTGCTAGAGAATTATTACAAGTTTTAATATTAACATAATTCACATTTTCACTGAAAATACGTTAAAATGTAAGCAAGTTTTTGTTTAACACCAAAGCGTCTATTAAAC